>LZCU01063118.1:0-12866 GCA_001663935.1 Asymmetron lucayanum | reverse complement strand
GTATGGAACCTGCATTCTATAATGAATCAATGAATATCTTTATCGTACATTCATTCGTGGAAGGGTTAGACATTGGTCATCGTTCTGGTGACTTAACAAACATATACAAACCAACCCATCGCCACAGTAGTCGCACACACATCTGCGCGGGCAATGACTTCCTCAATAGTCGCAGAAAAGACGAGGACTTAGCATCAGCTGCAAGGGTAGCTATATAATAACAGATGCCCTTATCTCACAGATGATGAATGGAAACCGCACCCACATTTATTGCATTGGTTTACGGCAGGGGGATTCCCGGAATTGACGAATTCTGCCTACGGTAAAAACGCACAGCAATAGAACTACCGCGAGGCAGATATCGTTCGTGAGACGCGACCTTGGAGATTATAGAAGAAAATCAAATAATGCTCATAGCCTTTGAATGAAACTTGCGACATTTGCGCTAACCAACAGTTAACACTAAAACATTATAAAATTATACATAGTTAGATCATCATATTTTGACGAATCGAAATATTATGCAAATGAATGAAAGAATGTAGCCGGATATAATAGGCTCTACCAAGATCAACTTAACTTCTTAAGGAACAGAAAGTGTGGGTGGTACGTTCATGGCGTTACCCTTCGATACGGGAAGTTCTTTAGGCAAGATGGCCTGTGGAAAAAAGCTTTAAAAATGTAAAAAAAACTGAAAGGGATCAATTTAAATTGAGGCATTATCTTAAAAAGCAGTTATTTGAACGATAAAATTCGACCTTGATGTCATATTTCAAACCTAGTCTTGAAGGGCATCTGGAATGGAGTTAGCTGGCATGGTACTCACCCTTCAAATGTCGCTGGGTTTTTTGGTTTATTGCAAAAGGTTGCATTCATGCAGCCAGCGGAGTTTTAAGTCTTTTTACTCGATTGCGGTGATGGAAATTTGTTCATGGACTAATATGAGATATTTCCATCAAAACGATGATGCATTAATACATCATATACAGTTATTTGTAAGCCGTTCTATGAACTTTTTTTGTTTCATTCTGGAAGCTTATTCTATGCTTCATGCTCTTATAATCAGTTTATAGGGAGTAACGTGACTGGGCTCAATGTTGGTCTAAAATAACCTGTGATGGTCGTGTCTGGCCTTGGTAGTCTCCATACCCGAGGTTGAATTAAGGTGTTAGTAATTATCTGTGGTAGAGAACTGCGGAATAAGAACAGAAAAATCATTAAAGTCTTTGATTAATTGAACATTTCCGGTGAACTCTATCGTGAACATTGAATTACAAGAGTCGCCAACGTTAAAGGATTTCCTCAGACAGTAGTTTCTATTAGGCACTTTGAGGTCGACAAATGATTTGCATAGCCCATACCGTCCGTCATCAAATTTGTGGTGGCACTACTACCAACAAGAAGGGCAAACTGTCTGAAAAATAATTTCTTAATTTAAATGAAAAGCTACGTAATACCGTCTCTACTTTGACAAAATGCAAAATTGGAGAGATCACGGCTATGCACGGATGTGCAGAACATTGTCCACCGTCAAAACGCAGACTCATGATTAATTCCAAATCATGATCATCTTCGTGCATGAGTACTTGACAAGGAATATTCTTGTACCACAAGCACTCAGAAAGCTTTCACTTCGTGCGTCGAACACCATATGCCACGGAACTTCACAGCAGTCCTCTCACAGAATATACAATTTGACCTTCAAGAGAGCCTTCTCCACGGTCATATCCAATACGCGAAAGTCACTAGATAGTCTTGAAAAGCCTCTTCAATGACTCTCATCGAAAGACCACCCCTTATGAATCTTTACGAGGTGCATGTTGAGATGCGGCTCTTAATGCTTGCACAGGGGAGTCTGTGAAGTCCCGGAGCCCTCCAGCGGTGTTTAAGTGGTTTCAATGAGCCATCGGCGATGATCGAATTTCGTGTTCTGAATTTTGAGGCCTGAATTTGTTAGAACAAGGTACGTACGGGCCACCCGTGTTGAGAGGGAACGGGCGTCGGCTTTCAGGCACTAATGTTCCTGGCAAATTAGTGAAAAATTGCCCTGTCTACCAAAATTGGTATAGAATTGGGACCTTGAAATGGGTTGTATGCATCGTTGTCTATGGTTGAAACAGGCCACCTATTGCTTCATAGAGTGTATTTCAGGACACCAGCAGACGTACATACATACGTCAAACTGAGAAGGACTCTGGAGTGGTTTTACTGATAACGCTACAATAAGGTCATATCAAAGGAAATATGTGGTGAATAATAGAATGGACATAAAGGTTTACGTATTGCACAAAAAGCTCCTCTTCGATGATGGTATTTTAAGCCTTGGCTTTTCCTCCACGCAGCAAGAAAATGCCACGACCCAAGCGTAGCGACTTGGTGCAATACAAATAGTGGGTTCATGTCAGGCTAGTGTGGGAGTGTGTCTTAAAACCTAGAGATCGTATTTTCCGTCATACCCAGAAAGTTCACAAATTGCCTTTCGCTACGAGAAGAAATGGAAAACCTGACAGATATTTGTTGGTGACTGTTTTTCAACATGATGAACATCATCTTCTTACTTCATTCATTTTATGTAATCCCTCAATCAATTTTGTCTAATGTTAGATAGGGTCGCATTGGATGATACACGACAAGCACGAAGGACCTCTGTCACTTCAACTGAATGCGAGGAAAACCATAGCCATCAGACAGAATACAGTGTCTAACGGCACAGACTCTGATACGTTCTTCTGACTTTCACAACCATCATGATCTTGTATTCTAATTGTGTCTTTAAAAATATTAGGTCAATGAAATGACTGGCCTGACCGCTTCCATAATGTTTGTCGACGTTAGATGGGGACAATACATTCATTTCTAGCGTGTCCAATAAAAATCTACGAAACTTCACCGCTTTCGCCTTAATAAAAATTCTTAGAATAACTTGTAGGTCTGCAACAGAAATTAGAGACGTTGAAAAAATGTCATAATCATATTTTGGGACATGCACTGCCCGAAACGAAAAAATCAGAATACATCCGCCGGTAACTGCTTGAGATATCACAGCGAGTACTTCTGTTCAGTTGCTTGTTTTTAGACTTCTGGGGCGGCACATGTAATAGCTTCTACACAGTTTTGATATACTTCCGTCTGATCTACCAAAGCAGTTACGGCGTTATCTATATTCAATCGAGAGACACATAGACAGGGAGTGTCCAAATGGCCACTCCATATTCTTGCATCCTGTTAGGCCTATAAGGGATGTTTGTGAATTCGCATTGCAACGTAACGTAACGTAGAGTTGTATATAATTATACAGTTTTCACAGTTTATTAACAAGACCGCAACTCAATTGGGTGTAATATGTGTGCTGCCTTTTCCACTTGTCTCTATTCGCCTTGTTATTGGCACCTCCTGGCGATATCGTTGGGAACTGAGATAGTCATAACAACCACAAGTACAGTGAACCACGTTCTGCTTAGCTCATGAATATTGTCTTACTTCACATTAAATAGCACCAAGAAAAACGTTTTGAAGAACATAGGATTGGCAATTGCGCTTCTATATAAACACGCCATATTTTGGGCATAAAATAAGATACTTAAAAAACGCGATATGTAATATTCGGTCATCTGTCGAAATGATATGGCCCGTGCCTATATTCCGAGAAAGAAGCAGTCAAAAACAATATTTCTGATCGATCTTTCCAGCCCTGGTCACTTGTGGAATACACATTTGTTCTTAATAATCTAGATATTGAAGGAAAGTTAGGAACAGGCAGCATGAAAGTGTGAAGGTCACTTCTTTCTGAATCTGTTGAGATAATCGGTACAGCGATAGCATCAATGAAAAAGATTGACGATTACGCGATGTTTTCAGCCATAAATATATATAGATACTGCTGGTTTTTCACGTACTCTTCAAGATCAATCATCGACATGTAAAAACGGCATTCTCAGAATGCCATTGAAGTGGAAAGCTGCAATCTGGTGTATTACTCCAGAACATTGCATAATATTAAAATATAAATCAAACAGCAAAATTACATCTGATTGCCACGTCATGTTTTGTAATAAACATGAGATGACTTACATCACACAAAATTTATAGTTCCTCTAATGTTCTTACCACGGTTCCCCTACGTAGTACCCGGGCCCCCTCAACACATTAATCACCCCCAATGTTCTCTGCTTTTAATTTTCCGGTCCATTGTGTCGCTCGTGGTGTCCCGTGACTGCTGACGTTACGAAAAACAAATCATCTCCGAGTCACGACACCTCGTTAGATTTGTGAATGCACCTGTCAGAGGGGCCCGTGGATAAGTCAGTTCTAGGACTCACGTACATGTACCAATTTGATATGATCTTAGTTTTCGCATTTTTGCAAGAAAAAAAATCTGCCAAAAAAAACATCTACAGCCTTAAAACAGAAGGACGATCGTGGTAGACATTTCTTGTTTCAGTATGCCGTACCAGAGCCGCTCTTTTGTTCTTAAAACAACTGAAGATTTTATCTATGGAATAGATAGACCCGACAAAAAGCGGGAGAACCATAAGCTGATGGTATTGGTTGAACCTTGAACTGCTTTTCGGCCATGCGAAGGTTTCAAAATGTCTTCTACAACTGTCGAATGAATTTGTTTTTTAATCTGAATACAATAAAGCTGACGGATGCGAGAACGAAGACATTGAATTGTTGTAGCCTATATCCACATCGACAAGTTGGAACCCTGATAAACGAGGTGGTGATCAGCTTGCAGATGCTTTCTTGAAAAACATTGTTGCGTCCAATCCCGTTCAAACAGACGATTTCGATTACTAATTTGTAATCGATATATGGGAATAATTCAAGAAAATGCAGCAGTGATTTTCAAAAAGATCCACGCAGTTTTCGGCTTACTTTTCGATTTTATTGTCAGATTTACCGTCGATTGGATATTACTGTAATGTTCCACAGAGGAGTAACCAACAGTCTTTTCAATTTAGTGGAATCGAGTTCATAGCTTCTATGTTACAGAACATCTTTATTATTTCCAATTTCTTACCTCTCCTTTGGCTATATACAGCTGACATTGGTTTAGAGCCTGGTTATAAATTGTCTAGATCATGGTAGTTTAGTGCGTAAAAGGCAAAGTTAAAACACTTCCATACACCGCACTTGTACATATACTGTTTGCTTTATTCATCACGCACATCAACCAAAATCAAGAATAATGACATCGGTAAAGACTACATGCTTGGGTAGTAACTAAATCTATTACGGTTATCCTGTGCTCTCCTTTATTAAACATGTTTATAGATTTAAAATGAGCAAAAATCAATACATTGATTAGTATACGATATATACTGTGTCTATCGCTAGGAAGTATATAAGGATTGAGTTATTTTGCTGTAGGTAGAGGCCAAGGTTCCTCTCTCCGCATAAAGAAAAGTATATGGGTATACCAATGTTATGTCAATGAAAAAGTCAGTACAGAAAATAAATATACAAATACTGTACCTGTACTTTCCATACTAATTATTCTCCAGATGTCTACACTGTCAGTCATCATATTAGAATAGTCTTAGAGTTCGCACAATGGGGATACATCTGCGTGTAACGGTCGAATCAGAATATCACAAAATCATTTGATAATATACAACAGAAGAATAGATATTAAAACAGATTGTAGATATTGTTTTAAATTCTGCATTGTTTTACATCATATCTATGTGGGATAATAATATTGTCTTATATAGAAAAAAGTGTACGAGTGCTCAAACATTTCACACACATTTCAATATTCACAGGAACAATGCAGGTGCATGGTAACATGGTACGATGATGTACCAATGAAAATACTACTCCGGTTTGGCTAGAGCCAAATAACTAACATTGGGGCGATTTGCAAAGAGTATAAATTCATCCTTTCGGTGATAAATGTTTCTCAAGAAGTTTTCTTGGGTACGCTTCAGCGCAAGGTAAGGGCTTAAAGGCCGAGAGGGTTACGTTATAGTGAATCGAAATTGATGACAAGGATAAACTGTGCCATACGTCGGCAGTTTTGGAGTGATAAGTGTCAATTTGAACAACTGCAGGGAATTTGTGAGCCTATGGATCCTGTCAAATCTAGTTGTTCTGTTGCTTAGCTGTTTGGTTAACCGTGTTATTGTACAATACTCCATAGAGTTTCCATTCAAAGAGTTCAAAAATTAACAGAGACAGGACAGTGAAGAGCTCTTAGGTTGCTACAATTTTCTACGTCTTCGGGAAAGACCGTGTCATTAATACGAGATGCCTTGACACAGACCGGTAATATGCCCCACCCCAAATATACATCTATCTTATTGGTTCAACTATACATTCTTGTATTGCTAAAGAATACAGCATGAAGAAAGACGTTTTTAAGGATAACTTTAGAAAGTACTTGTCTGTTAAATTACACGTGCACATTTCGTGTACGTTTAATATTATCTTGATTAATTTGGTATACACATACAATTTCTAGAAATATATATTCGTGTACAATACAGAGGATAAGTTTCACAGTAATTAGTTTATTATGTTCTACAATGAAATCGTACAGTTATTATATTTGGCTGGAGTAAATAGATGCAAATAATGATATGCACGGATGTTTACCAGCGCTTGGAAGTGGCTGTAGTGTCGATCGCGACCGCTAGGCGGCGAAGGAGATGGTAGGGTGAACGCACCAAGTCCCTGGGTGTCCTCGGCATCCCGGTCATGTGTTACTAACGGTTCTGCTTTTTTTGGTTGACACATTTTGTTACACGGCTATATGAACACTTGTCCACAGGGACGCACACACTTGCCTCCCATAACCTACAAGTGAAAGAAAATGCGTTATCAAATGTTGTTACGCACAAAGGAATATTTTAGCACTACTGCCACCAGCAACCTTTCGAATTGCATTAATCAGATGTTAACATCCAGTGAGATTGATTTGGTAGTGTACCTTGTGCCGTTGTTTTGGAACCAAGGGTATAATAGATTGACGATGTTCACGTGGCAAGATAAACTCAAATATTCCAGTTAAAAATTTTCTCTAATGGAAGAATTGATCTGAGATCTTCACAAGATGTTAAACTGCTTTTGTATCTTGTAATTCGTGGTAACAATGGTAGAACAATCACTAACGTTACCGTCTCATATGTTATGACCCAAATGCTGAAAAAAATACAAACCTGATTAGAGATTAATGGACAGATGACCAAGCCACAATTATGGTAAAAGGGGATATTTTGAGTATCATTAAACTTAATTATCTTTCATTTCGGAATGAAATGATGAAGTTTCTAGCAGGGCGAAGTGAAGGAGTCCAAATGAGTTCCAGGTTCATAGATATTGATGTTAATTGCGTTAAAAACAAAACTAATAAAAATAGCTAATGAAAATAAAGCTGACATATTGACAGGCCAATAGACAAGCTATCTCTCCGGAACCCATCGTCGATTCTAGTAAATAATTTTCGAGTCTTTTATTTTAGACAATGACATTTTACCCAAATTGCAGTGGTCATGCAGTTAGGTAGTAGCAGGGGGTGGTTAAACCTTTCTAACAGCTGATTTTTACAGAACGATGCAGTATTTCTTAATGGCGCGATTGGCTAATAGGCTTATTCAAGTTCGGGCTTCTGGAGTTTTGACACAGAGTAAACGGTCATCAGGGATTCTGAGAAGAGCCAATTCATCCCTAAGAGGCATACGTCTGGAAACCACGACCTCATTTACACAAACTTTCATTGATTTTTTAATAATGTTTACTAGGCCGAAGTATCGACGTTTTCTGCCAGTGAAAATAACGTATTACAGGTTGATGGTTGTTCCGGGACCATAATTCTGGGTCTTCGGTAGTAATTGAGATCGATCACGACATCGAGAGGCTGAAGATGTCTTCGAAGCTAAAGAGATTGCTTGATATTCTTCCAGCAGGCCTGAGACACTTCTCACTGACCAATGAGATGTTTAGTTTAACACGAGGAAAATGTACAAAGTACTTTTCATTGTGGGCATATCGCAATTTCAGGTTCTTTTGAATAAATCTGTTTTTCAGTCGGAAGATTTCCTCAGGCATCGTTTCAATTACGTTGCATATAATTGGGCATGTACAGTTCTAAAGGGGTTTAGCGGAGGTTAATTTAATTACCGTACCATAAAGACATCCATGCAACATGGAATTAGGTCAGTTAAAGTAGGTAAATGCATGGGCGGTGCAGTCAACCTGACGTGTGCAAATTGGCTGATTTTTCCTCGATGACTTTACAAAACAACATCATATTCAATATCCCCTGCTCATCGTAGCATTACGCTTTACCAGTCGGAGAAAAAATGCCAATTAATTCTTCGATACGCGGAATAAACAATTTATGCAATAAAACCTACAACGTTTACTCCTTCAGTCCCTATCAGGGCCCTTTGATAACTTTATCAGCTTTTGACTCGTTCCTGTGGCATATACCGGTAGTTTTGTTTCAGATTAATTTCTTGACGAATACAGCGATATTTGTTATTCAGAGGACTTGTTGAGATATACATTTTTGTTTTCAAGGGTTTCTTTGCCTTCGAATGAAACAAACCATTGCAACTGCTGATTCATGCTCGGAAAACTCAATCTGATTGATTCTGAAGTTAACCCTGATGGCATCTCTGAAAAGAGCAAGTGTAGTAACTGTCAAAAGAACCATCTTTAAATAAAAACGAATGTACAGATTGACATGGTCAACCTCATCCCGCCCTCCCTGTGCTGAATCATGGAGAGAGATCTGTCCGTCTTTATGTTCTAGCGGGATCAGGTGGAGCCATCGACGCGAGGACGCTTCACCATCCAGCCACAATAGGCAAATATCGACCGGGATTATTCTCACTTATATAAAGCTGCACTTGCGGAATTTAGGAGCCCGAAATCGACAATAGGAGAGCCAAAACGGTCTTGGGTTTCAGCAAGGGTCGTCTGCCTGTGATGTGTTGACGCCGGAATCAATGGCGGCTTTCTTTTTGGTAATTACGAAAAGAGGCGGTGTCCATGGTGTAAGAACAGTGATAGCCGGATAATAGCGGCGTTTGTCAACGCGCTGACGGTTTTACAGTGCCACTAAATGTAGAGGAGATGGGGTGAAATGGGTTGAAGGCCTGCTGAGAGTGGGAGGGTGTCCAAATTGTATGGTATTCCATGGGCTTAGGTGGGCAGTTTTACGACCTAAAAATTACTCCTAAGAGATCTTGGTAGAAACTGCTATACAACATTGTGCAGAACTATAGCTTGGAGGTGCTTGTTGGTTCAAAATGTTTACTATCTCATAAAAAGTTTACTTACAGCCAGCTGAGCTCGCACTTGCCACTACAGCAGTTGCATTCGCAGTACCCACAGTGAGAGAAGTCTGCCACACACTTCGGCGGTGGCGGCGGCGGTGGGGGCTGAGGCTGCAGAGGGAGGCGAGAGGGAGTAACACAAAAAGTAACAAAAGTTATTTGGCACAACGTATCCGGATCATGAACAAACACCGTGAATTTGCAAATAAAGCTAACGAAGAGTAAGACGCGAGTTTGGAGTTCTCAATGTCTTTGTTAATGAGGAGCTTTTGACCAGAATTGATTTGACTTTTACGAAAAACATAGAAAAACAACATAGAAATCAATTTGTAGAAGAGTAGCAGAGCGACGGTAGCCTGGTACATGGTATCCACCCTTATTCTGCCAGTCCGCTTCCCATTGAAACTAGCAGAATGATGTATGGATACCAGGCAAGAACAGCAGAGGCATTTCGAAAAATTCGAAAGGATGGAGTTGAGCAGCCTCTAATTTTAGCAGCATTAACAAGGATCCAATCTGTTTCCATATCTAGTCTATGTTTAAGATGCCCCACTCCTAGGTCTTCAATCCCTTCGACGGGGAAAAAGTGGGTCGAATGATGTATATTCTCTGTGATGTCTATCTACCAAGTCCTGAAATTGAGTAAATCCTTAACATATCTCAATGATGTTAGTGTCCAACAGAAGACCTACCTTACACAATGCAATATGGTTATTTTCAGGAAAGTGTGTGTGCAGTTGCAGTAAATAAAATTTTAAATAACATTTCGGATTCCGTTTAACAGTGTGTTGTTGCTTACTCTTCGTTATGACATTCATTAAATTACAAGATGCATGAGCAGAAGCAGCCAACAAACACTTTCAAACACTCACGTCACATCATCCCTACCAGACCATACAAGTGGTGAAATAAATGTGCCATGGTTTAAAGAGAAAACACACACAAGCTTAAAGGCAAAAACCACAGCATTTTCCAGTCGGTCAAAGCAGTCGAATTAAAAATGGTTTACACAGATGTTTCTTCAAAGTTGTCTGTTTTACACAAGACTTAACTACACGATCATAATAGTTTTCAAAATACAATTCTGCAGACAATGCATAGGGAAGACCATGAATTTCAACAACGTTTTGAAATACTGCAATCGGTATGCTGGTTGTTTGATCATCATTTCACCACATTCTGGTCTGTTGATGGCAAAGCAACTCAAAGACGGGATAAGCAGTAGTCAACACCTAATGCAGGGGCTGTAAAATAGAAGGCGTAGCCATGTTTAAGCCATGCTCTGTGCAGATAAGCGGCAAAGGGAAGCAGCAGCAATTAACTTGAATGCCACACTGTCTTAAACCTGACAGTCCTTATGGTAACGAAATCATTTAGCCATATGTTTGTGGCCGGATCGCCGATCCCTCAAATTAAACCATCCAGAGGACACGAAACAACGAATACACTTGTTTGATTCCGACAGACTATTTAGTGTATTCGCTATGACAATTAGCCATTTTTATGGCACTGAAGTGATTCCCACCAGCACAATTCGCGAAATACAGGCATTTATATCAATAGATAAATTAGCGCGTTGTCTTTTGATGTAGATTACGTTTTTGAGGCATTGCTATGGTAAACGCTTGATAAGGGGAAAGGTGAAAGCAAACTTCAAGAATACTGCTGGTAGGATAGGAGAATGTCCAAGATTGAAACAATGTGGCTAAGAAGCATGAGTGGTCAAGTGCGATGTGCTGATAAAGAAGCGGGTGGCGAAGAACAGCGGGGAGCAACGTAAAGTTGTCTTACTGCCACCGTGTTAACCATATTCACCAGCCAGTCGGTCATTTCAACGCACTTCCCCGCTAAGTAGCTCTTCTCCGAACATTCCTCTATGACGCCCTCATACGCCTTTGGATCAATCTGTTTGTTAGCTGCTCCTGAATCATGATACTAAGTGTAAAAACAGATGAAAACAACTCAGTTTGCCTTCTGTGGAAACAGCTGGAGAGAAAGGAAGAGAAAACAAGACATGGGGTAGAAGATCATAAAATGAGTCGTAATTATGACAAGGGAACTGGGCTAATGTTGACCAACGTCTCAATAGAGACCAGTGAAATTATAAAGATACTAGGATTGAAAATTAAATGTCAGAAAAATGTCATATATACTACATCTTGTCAATGAGATGGCATATATTATCAATAGAATTAATTACTGACCATGTCAAATTTTCTATGTTCTGCTGAATTTAAGTAGAAATGGCTGGATTTCAAAAATTTGGTCTGCTATCCAGTTTTCACACACTCAAAACACACAACAAAACATTCTCCTTAGGTTTTCGTCCTTAAAGTCACAGGAAATCATTCTTTGGTTGCAATTAGTGAATGAACTAAATTGTGCAAAACACCAGCAAACAGGAGCCAAAAGAAGGCAAAGGGTAAAATCCTTGACCATGCAGGACTTAAAAATCCCAGTATATCAATGTGTGAATCTGGTATACTTTGTCAAATAGGCAAAGGGTCACGTAGCATGGTGTGGTATAAACTATGCAAATCAATACAAGTTTCCCTGTTGTCATCTGCAAGGTGATAATATGTATTCAGCTGCAGAGCACGTCTGTATCATGTCCCTCTTATCAGCTCTTTCTGAGTGGAACGAGTTTTACAGCAGCGTTTGGAACGCACCAGATGTATTCATTTGGAGTTTTGCATTTCAACAGCGAAGTCCGTGCATGATCTGATCACCTCCTCTAATAGAGGCCGTGTGCATGGCCAACGGTTCAGTTTTATCGTAAATTTTCAATTTCGACAGGTCAGGCAGAAAGAATATAAGCATGATCAAGTATATCAGAAGAGAGGGGAACCATGACATTGAATTAAGTGTTGACCATGAACATGAATGATACTGTACTGACACTCGCAAAGTTAATCATCGCATACGCTGAGACATCAGAACTTTTGTGCATTCTGTTTCATGACTATGACCTTGTCTAAGGTTCAAGCCTAGTCATTATTGCTTTCTCCATGCGATCGAAGACTCACGGTAACCCTACCTTAACACAGTGCTATTCGTGAGGAATTTGTTTCCATTTTTCTTAAAAAAATACAAAGTCATTATATATGTCTGTCGCCGAAGTGACAGGAACTGAACTCAGTGACATCGGGTTCGTTATCTGATATAAACAGACTGTCATTTTAACACCAGTGCATGGATAAAAAATGAGGTTCTTATCGTTGTTCACATGTCAATGATAATCTTCAGATATCTCTAGAGACCACTTGCTAAATATTGATGTGTTCTCATGAAGTCAACTTATCGTATTCATGAATAGAGCTTCGTATAAACGATACCTTAGAGCATGTGAGCAGTGTTAAGGATGGACAAAGCAAATTGGTAGAAAAGTCACGTACAGGACTGATGGCATTGCTGACATATCCTTGCTGCGATGACTGCTGCTGAGGGTACGCGTTCTGTAAAAAAGTAAAGAGCAAGTAAACATTCACATATCATGTTATCAGCTGCCAGGGTCGAGGGTTCGATCCTCGGTCTGCACTATATTGGTAGGGGTGCGTTTAAGCGAAAAGCGTCCTTCGG
>LZCU01063016.1:0-14542 GCA_001663935.1 Asymmetron lucayanum | reverse complement strand
CATTCAAAATCGCTTTGGGCGCCTTTAAAGGGTCTTCTAGTTAGCATGATGATACAATGGTGAATTTACCAAGGAGGTCAAAGAGTAGAACTGTAGAGGGGTTGGTGAACTGCAGTATTAATTGCAAACAGATTCAACTGTTACATATCTATGTTAATCTATGTTACAGATTATGGGTGGTATAGGATCAAATTGTAACAGGTATGGGATCACACATGAAAGGTCTTTGCTAATAAGAACCAGATCCAAAAGACATGAAGTAAAACAGAACTTACCTTCATACATGTCCTCATCAACATCCCTCACGTAGTCGTCAATGTAGAATGGAGTCTGAAAGGATATTTACCAATATCAGGACTGTCCATGTAGGATGAGCTATTACATTCTTATTTCAGAACTTAATATCCTCAGCTGAGAGTACTTATTCTCACAGTGTGGTGACATTTAGGACAAGACTTTTGCCACAACACCACCATGAAGCAAGAGCAAGAAGTAGCAGGTTCTATTTCAGCTCTGATCGAGGAAGACAACTTGGTGACAAGGTGGTCTTATGGTTAGGGCGGATGACTCAATACCCAAAGGTACTGAGTTCCAATCCCTGACAGGTTACTTTGTTGTGCCCTTGGGAAAGGCACTTTACATCTATTTCCTCACTTCACTTGCTTACAGGTGAAAATCAGTACCTAGCTTTGGTCAGGACATCCCTCGGATAGGACGTTAAATAGAGGTCCCGTGTATGAAGAAAGCCACACCTCGAGTCGTTAAAGAAGCCACCACACATATCTAAAAGTGTAGGGGATCATCCTGGTGTGTGCGGATCAAATGTATTAGTCCAGATAAGCAGCTTGTGCTCTTCAGTACCAACCTGGTGTGTTTTGCCTTAATGCAGTTTACAGGGTGTGCAAATCAAACAAACAGATGATGGGTTGCATACACATCAGCAGGTGAGAAGAATTTGGGTAGTGCAACAAGAAGTTTCATGGACATGAACAAACGATTTACATTGTTCAATTTTGTTTGTGCAATCATGACTGCCTTGAAGTTGAACGTTAAGTTTCTAATCTACAGTTGAACTGTTACAATACTTCAGTCCTCATGCTAGACATGCAGCCTCCAAAGTCTTGTGTGAATGCTGAAATAATGATGTGACCTGCCACTGCAGATTGCTGATTTACATGTCAGTTCTTAAAATCTTGATACCAAGAAAGAAAGAGGCAAACCATCCTTACAAAACTGTCAAAGAAGACTGGCATAGGACAAACGACCCCAGCTTTTATGGACATCATCTAGACATTCATTGATCATAGATTGTTTACCAGTGAGAATAAATTTTTCTGCATTCAGCAGCAGTGTGTGAAAATGCACCTACAGCAAATAAAGAAGTTGCTCACTATCAGAGCACACTTGAAATAAACAGTTCTATCATAATATGAACAAATGTTGCAGATTTTTGCGTGAGCTTAGTGTAGTCCACAGAAATGTAGCCCATGAAATCAAGTTTGCTTGGACATTGAGAAAACTGCAGAAAGGGAGGCTAAGGTATTGGTATGTTATGACCTTAGACCTGAAAAAAAGAAAACACCGTGGTGCATTGGCACAATAACACGGCAAGCAACAAACACAAGACACAAGACTGCAAAGAAGAATTTGTTGCAGATGAAGCCCCCACACTGTGCATGGATTTACTGGGGTATTTATGTTCAGAAGACCATATGACCAGGACAACTTAAATTTATTGCTGCCTGCACACTTTTGGGCCCAGCATACTGTGCAAAACTTATGGCAAATGTGTAAGAGTGGTGGACGTATCTAAAGTAAGGCTAGAGGTAGTTTTGTGAGTAATGTGCATATACATATAGCATGCCAAGTTACTTAATGTCATAGTAAATTCATAATCTGACAACTATTTGATACCGTCACGAGTTCTGTAAGGGAATGGAAAAAGAAAGGGAACACTCATCAGATAGATGATGTGTAAAATGCCAGTCTGAAGTATCAATGCAGGCATTTCACTTTTCCCATTTTGTTTCTTACTAATTTCTCAACACACATTGATATTCTAACGTGTACATCATTGAATTCTGAATAGTGTGTACTTACTTCAAAGCCAGTTGGAACTGGGTTGACAGCAGCAGCATTGTTACTGTTGACTTGTGGATTCTGTTGCATAGGGCCCATTACTGCTGCATTCTGCACTTGAGGCTGTGGTGCACTGTGTTGTACTTGCAGCTCCAAACATGCTCCCCAGTCAAGGAAGACTGTTTCAATGGCATCAACCAATTTGTCCTTGAGCAATTTCAGTTCATCTATGTAATAGCGATGCACCGCTGGAATACGATTTAGCAGGAAGAAATCCACCTCTTTGATCAGATCTGATGCTAGCTCAAAAATGTTCGACAACTGAATGTCAATGCATCTCATGACTGTGCTATGAGGCTGAGAAGCATTTGGCCTGGCGATGGAGGCGGAAGCAGCATCTGGCACATGCACATACTGGTGGTTGGAGATAGGTTTTATTTGAGGATCTTGCCCCCTCCAAGCTGTGAAGGCACTCGACAGTTCCATGGATGAACGATGGAGCTCCGCCATAAGTCGCCCAGGTTGCGTGTAAGTCAGCTCCCCTTCGTGCAACCCAGATGCTGTTATTGTTCTCAGATCCCTGGCTTGATGCTGTATCTTTCGCAGAGTGCTTAAGAATCTTGATGCATATATTTGGGCCATGGCTGATGCTGGCTTTGCCTGTGTAGCAACAGACATATACATTTTCAGCAATGACAAGCAGTATAGTCAGACATATTCATAAAATCCTAGGTGATATAAACAATGGAAGGCAAGAATGTTCCAGGTTGAACATTTTCCTATCCCTGTAATGTATATTATCCAAAATTGTGAAGAAAATGGCTGCATTGGTAAAGTTTGTTTGCTGAAATGCACAACTAAGACCAAAAGCTGTAACTTGGTGATTAACCATGAGACAAGAAAACACTGGGATGAGATAAGTATCGCCTGAAAATCAAAATCCTTCAACAAAAGTCATGCATTTAAAGTAAAAAAAAAATTGCCCCTCCCCCCTTCAGGCACCGCTCGGCGTATTTGGACTGCGTACGTTGTACAGTTTACTATCGCCAGCAACTATGTACGACTTAGTGCTGTTTATATGTGGTAAACAAATATTAGAACTTTTCTTTGATTGTATCAGTTCATTAAATGACGTTACTTACAAGTTACCAATGAGTTCTGTCAGAGCACCTTTATTTTGTTGTTGTACTATAACCCGGAAGTGTTTTTCGCTTTGCTAGTACGCATGCGGACAAACATATGACGACATTTCTCGATCATCTGCCCAATAGCATGCGTTGTTACATGACCTTTGTCTTTTCACCTTAAGATGGCAGATTTGAGCTCTTTAAACTACGGAGTGCCCCATTGGAATCGACGTGTTGTTTGAGATCAGCATTTCCCTTTTTCAATGGATGATAAAAATACATGTGCCATGTAATGGTCTTAAGCAAACTGTTGCTATCTGTATTTGTGCAGTCTGACAGGAATCATTGTACTGAATTGACCCAATTTATCTTTGACGGCAAGAGTGTACAACCGCCACTAGCAAATTTAGTCTTCCTCAACTTTTTAAAATACTAGGCTGCCAGCTTGACATAGAGACGAAAATCATCAAAACTTTTTTGTATGAGCTAAGCAGACATTTAAGGTGTATTTTGGCAGATATCTTACAGACAACATAAATCTTCCTAGCCATTTCAGAGAAGAACTTATATTGAACCTACATTGCACACCATGAACATTTTTTATGAAGGAAGCACACATTTGCATCTATAGTTTGTTTTGCATACCCGGCAAACAGCATCAAGGCATAACACACTAGATGTGTACTGAAGAGTACAACCTACATGTCTGGGCTGATCGTTTTGATTAACAAACACCGGGATGATCCCCTACATTTTCTGATAAGTGTGTTGGGTTTTTTAACATGCCGAGGTGTGGCTCCCCTCAGACATGGGACCTCTGTATTTAACGTCCTATCTGAGGGACATCCAAGCTGATGCTAGGTGCTCATTTTCACCTGAGTTGAGTAAGGAAATAGGTGTAAAGTGCCTTTCCCAAGGGCACAACAAAGTGACCTGTCAGGGATTTGAAGTCAGTACCTTCAGGTTGAGAGTCCTTTACCCTAACCACAGGACCACCTGGCCACCCTATTATGATACTCTTTAGCCCAATATAAGAATTTAGAAAAGAGTCAATCTAGAATGATTTTCTGTTACTTTGTTTTAAGACACTCAAAATTTTATAGATGTATTGCCAGTAGAACCATTGAAATATTTCTGGCACCACAGATTCTATAAGATCTGGCTGAAGATATTATCATAAATAGGATTTGTATATTGGGAACAAGAAGTAAATAACCAAGACCTGCNNNNGGGGGGGGGGTGTTGGGGGTAAGTGAAACTGCATTCCATTGACTGTTACTTCCCGAGGCCCTTTGCTGCATACTGGAGCACAGATAATGACTATAACGAACCAAATAATGTGTCCTTAATTTATTTAGATATTTAGTTTCATAGGCAAGGTTTACATTAGAAATTGACAGCAACCATATATCCATCCTCCTTGTTATACAGAAATTATGCAGCAATTACTTTTTCTTACCTCAGATGTTGGTGGGTCAGCTGTTTCCAGTGCAATTTCCAAGGAAGAGAAGAAACTGCAGTGTGGTTCCTCGTCCCCTTTTCTTGAGAAATCCTAAGGACGGCTGAAACTCCAAGATTCTTGGCAAAACTGACTTTTTTGTGTGTACTTTCAATGTTACAGATTATGCTGAACTTGCTTTCCTTTGTATGTCTTGCACTGTAGCATCAAGTTGTTCAGGTGTAGTTGGTAAATTGTTTCATGTTGATGGCTTGGCATAATCATGCGGCCATGCTGTAGACTTGACATCTGTTGAAGTTGCTTTTCATGTGGTTTGCAAAATGTAAAGTGGAATGCTATTGTCTCAGCTGCAGTCTGAAAGATGCATGTTCATGATGGCACAAGTCCAGTGTGTTGATGCCTCTTGCAGGTTGCAGAAAAATCAATGTACCACGTCAAAACTCTTCCTCTGTCAAAACTCCTACTCATTCCTACTTTTTAAGTATTATTTTTTACTTTTTTTTTTTAAATTGTCTTTAATTCTTTTACCTATGGTTTCTAGCTTAGACACAAGTGAAATGCGCATTTGCATATATGTTAGTGACCTGGTCAGGTTCAACCAGTTTTTCCAGTTTTATTGTATGTAGTATTGTTGACTGTCCTTGCGGCTTCATTCAGTTCTTCGCTGAAGAAGGCAGACGGATGTCTGTCGAAACGTCCGGAAGTAATCTCCGAATTTATCCAGTTGTAGAGATTGATCTCTCCTTGAAATATTGTGTACCTGGATGTTTAACTTTCTTTAACGTCTCTTCCTCTGGTGTTTTCCCAAATTCAGTGGCCTTAAGGATGTTTGAATTTCCTTTAAATTTATTCTCAGGTGACTACTAAAGTATTGTCTTAGCACTCACTCAGTGGTCCAATCACTCCATGCCTTTAGATTGTGTGATTCTGTGTCTTTGGATCTTGCACTTCCATTCATCTGGAACGTATGATTCCTCTGGGGTCTGTGATTCAATTTGTTGAGATACTGGCATGTCATGCCTTTGAGTTCTACACTTCAATTCTTTTTTATTGTGTAAAGCCATGTCTCATCATCCCAGTAGGTCTTATACGTTCTAGGCCCTGTAATTCCATGCAGTTGGGTCCTATCTTTCCATGCCTTTGGTCTCTTTAATTCCATTCCTCTGTCTCTCATTTTTCTTGTTTGTGAGTCGTATGATTTCCTGCCTTTGATTGTACAACCACCTTTGTACGGATGAAATGTGATGGTGCTTCCATACTGCCACATGAACTTCTATCCATGACATTTGAGTATCTGGATTCTGATGCACACGTATTCCATCTTGAAAATTGAGTGGATGTTTTAAGAAACAGTCATGTGTTTCTCTCCTAAAAGATGGATTCATTGTCTCACAGTGTTCCCCGAATGACTAAAATTCCAGTAGTGTGCATATCATGGTTCAGATCTTCTTTGGCTTGACCAGGGTCAGAACTGCTCATCTGGTGACCCATGAATGAACCCATTGGACCACTTCATGCTACTCGCATTTCTTCCTGTTTCTATTCACTTTGTGTTCTATTAGTTCCATTTAACCTCCATCAGAAATGAAAAATTCCACTTCACTCTTCTCACTGTGGGATGACACTGAGCTGCACTTTCTGATGTGGTCCATGGGAGATGTCCTCTTGGCCTGGTGTTGACTGCAAGTAAACATCACATTGTTTAGGATGATTATTCTATCAATCTCATAATCACAATTCATTCAAAACACTAATAAATAGTGAGAACAGGAAAGCATGCCATCCTTCTCTTCTTATTGCAGTCACAGTACATTATGCCTAGCACTGGATTATATTGTACGTATTATGAGACTCAATATTCACTAACACAAAAGCCAATGTTTTGTATCTTTACGATGTGAACAAGATTATCAAGGGCGGCTTCTACAAATTACTAGTATGTCTCTTTGTGGCATTGTTGAATGTAAACACCTGAGAGAACGGTCTGTTTTCAGCTGAATTTATCCTGACTACTATAGATTGCCCGGTCATGTAATAATAAATCATTTATGGATCACTTTCTCTGAAAAGAGTGGCATTGTCAGGATCTTATGTCATGATACTCTCCTCTTTCGTGTTCATCAGTTTAATTGTAAAGAAAAGTTTGGCTAGTTTCTCCTAGTAGGGGCCTGTTGGGAGGTTGACAAACGTGCAGTCTGTACACGTTTCAGTAGGTCGGCAGTTCCACTCTTGCAGTCCCTTGCTTTGATCTTTTGCATTTCTGACTCGGCAATTTATAGAAGTTACATGTAGATAATCCCTTTAAGAGTTGGCTGCACAGAGTTTACTTCAACCTTGCATGCCAGCAAATGAGTTCCCGTAAGTTACATGTGACTGCCTGGACAGAAGATTCAGAACGTCAGGAAAAGTCAGTATATAGACATGTCCAATAAACAACGAAGGTGTTTATCTCATTATAGGGTAATCTGCTTGAAAATATATCCCTGCTGAGTGGATACTTCATATTTCAAATTTCAATTGAATTGATTATAGGAATTTCTACAGTCGTTTCTTAGATGGCGAGTTTACCGACGAAAGAAAAAACACGGTTAACTGCCAAAACCCACTCGTTACGGAAAACTGTGACACTTCGTCTTTCGCTACTTCCAAAAAAGAAGTCAAACTCAAAAAGCCTACA
The DNA here is from genome assembly GCA_001663935.1 of Asymmetron lucayanum. NCBI lineage: Eukaryota > Metazoa > Chordata > Leptocardii > Amphioxiformes > Branchiostomatidae > Asymmetron > Asymmetron lucayanum. Next base: position 7,200 of record LZCU01063016.1, on the reverse strand, counting down.
TTACATTCCGCAGCAATCCTTGTTGAATTAGTTCTTAGCTACACTTTTCATCACTGTTACCCAGCACTGTTTATGTATTTTTACTTGTACATTGCAATTAGCCTTATTAGCCAAGAACTTGCTAATAAACTTAAATGTGAATGTCCAGCAGGGATGAGACGTGTAAATTCAGTGGATAATAAAGTTTTCAAAAGTGTGTTTTTAATTTTGTTCCTCTTGTGAACATCACGCAGTAAGTGTACAGCTTTGACAGTTTCCCATTAGGCCATTCCATCCCTAAAAATTCCTCTACACAGACCAATGTTAAGTATGCGAAAAAAAGACGGGCAATAAGTAACGCCGATATTGCACAAACGCTTGGATGTCTATTGGGTAAAACTTTCCACAAAGGTAAAATTGGCTATGTGCTGTGTACAGTCAAAGATACTAATTTCAATAAATTGGTGTCAGCTTAAATGTTGTTGTTTGTATCACTGTGAAATGTAGTTGCATGGAATGCAAATCTCAAATTTGATCCTACTGTCATCTTTATACTAGTATTTGGCAGTAGTATAATCAAAATGGGACAATGTCCTTTCAAAATATATACGGCGATATCTTTCGACTTGCTTAGATTGAAAAGTAGACATGCAAGTTTGTACAGCTACTATCAGGAATTTTACGGAATTAGGGACGTCCTCAAGACTGTCGGGGATGTGTCGTACAAGTAAGCCATTTCGTGACAAGATTGTTGTAGAAACTTGTCGACGATCTGTTCTGCTGAAAATAGCTTTTTGGAAAATTGCAGTCGACGAAATATGACGGGGGTTTTACGAATCTTCTGCAATGTAAGTACAATGCACAAACGAATCTTCAGGAATAAATGAAAATGTTACAAAACTGAATGAATACGGATGGACACCTGACAAGCTAATGGGATACTTACTACTAGCGATCTAGTAAGCTTCGTAAGTTTCTCACGAATAAATCGTATGCGCTCTTTAAATTTCGTTTGCTTCTAGATACTAGTTCGTCTGTAGCTCAAACAATTTTTCTGTATTTCGTAAACTTCGTAAAAGAGGTGGGTAACATTTGAACGGATACTCAGTCACCATCGTTACAGGCTCAACGAGAAAAACACCAAGGTGGCCCCTGGCCTAGGTCTCTTTTGTTGACGAAGTTGAGTGCTCGACTAAGATAACCGAGACTGGGTTGCATGTAGGCCGAGGTTGAGTTAAAAAGCTTTCTTGTGTTTTCTTGCGCGGTACATTTGAGAGATGCATGCTCAAAATCCTATACTGCTTTCCGCCTGTTGCTCCAAATATATTGACGAAAATTATACAAACGAGTGGAGGCAAAACCACGAACGGATGAAGGTAATGCAGGATTTGGAGCTACCACTGATACATGTCGACTACTAATTTTTAAAAGTGTGTAATAATGTACGCACCAAAACCCTATTGAAGAAACTCTAAAAATCATAAATTACGATAGAGGCAAACTGGACGACGAATGGATTTTGAGTCCGCGAATTCTAGCTGAAAAAATAAGTTTTTGTTAAAATCTTTTGTAGATTGTATATCAGGAAAGATACACCGGCAAAGGTTTAGACCCAAGCTATGATTTTACAGAAAAAATGGAAAATCAAAGGGTAGAAATTAGTTAGAATAGATGGTCTCCTGTGTGATTCTTATTCGTCCCAAATCGGTGCGATTGAAACTGCACGCATATGTAAAAATTGGCGCAAGAGTCTTTATTTCAGCATTGGACTTTAAAAAAACTCATCCGACGGAAACTTTTCGCCTGTCTTGTCGATTCTTGTGTTTGTACACGACTTCAATAAAAAACCCATAGCTAACGGCTCAGAAGATTTGCGTTGAAGGTGAATTTTCAAGGACGCCGATAACCTTTTGGTGCGGCTCTAAACGTGCCCGTGATGTGACAAAGATTTGTGTATCACTAACTGGTAAAGGTTTCATTATTTTCGTGGTCAATATTTGATAGCCGCCAGTGCCAGTGAGGCAAAACAGCAAACGATTTTTCAATTAATCAATCAGTCGCAACTTTGTTAGTTTGTCAGGCAAATTTACTTCAGTACAGCCGGCTCTATACCACCACATTGCGTTGTTTACTGTCATTGCTAGCTGTTTGATCTTAACTTTAAAAGTTTTTTAAAGAAATCAGTTAATTTCTACCTTTTCATACGTTCAGCTGTTTTCGGACAGGTAGTTCAATTTATGGCATCTTTCTGTCGCTTTGTACTAATTGGACCGGTATAAACACCACAAGACAAGACTTCAAACTTATGTTGATTTTTGCCAAACACGGCCCAGTAACTTTGTCAGTACTCAACAGAGTGCTGATAGCACTGAGGGGCCCCTAAGAGGGAACATTCCGTTTATTCCTTAAAAAAGTTGTTAGGGTACGTTTGTTCATCACCGAAGTTCTATGATTTTCGTAGATGCCAAGACTTTTTACGAAATAGCAACCTATTCGTTTATTTTCGAGGTGTTATTTTCAAAGCAATCACGCATAATACAGGTTAGTGACAATTATACCCAAGCTTCGTTTCAACCCCAAAACAGTGCAGCAAAAGTACAGTACACAGTACACTGAACAGTATATAGTGTGTGTTAGGCACGTACTGCATAGGCCTGTATTTCTGTTGTCATAAATGCACGGAACAGATTCGAATTTTGTATACAACCATTTTGCTGTTAACACAAAACATTGAAACGTTACATATCTTGTATTTCTTTATACCATATGTATGGAGAGGAAACATCGTCGACAGTGCTTGTAACAGTTGGCAAGACTTTTCTGGCTCATTCTTAGTAACGCTCAATGAACAACTTGTCACACTTGAGTGCTTTTTAACATCCATACTTTAACTTATAATCAGGCAAGTACTGAAGTATATCATACGGCAGCGTTTCGTTTGGACCAAAACGATACATTATTGACAAGGTAAAACAGGTACAAATCATACAAAATCTCAAAGCACCGCAAGTGAAATTGGACGAAAAGCTAGGCAAGAGTGCAGATGGCCATTTAGTCAAGTTGAAATTTTAGCTAGTGCTTCACAACACTTTTGATCCTTGATTCTCCACTTTGCATTCCAGGGGTGTTCTTTTGAAGAGAGTCCGGTTGCAAAAGCTGTCTATCTTGCAGCGCAAAGTACAAATAGGAAGATGAAGATTGCTGAATTCAACAGTCTTTGTTGTTGAGGATTTATACGGAGAACGGTATATCAAGAAAGTGTTGGAAAACGGCAGGATCCTGAAAAGGTTTTCTGATCTGTATTTTTGGCAAGTATGTTATACGAAGAAAGAGTAGCGGAAAACGACAGGGTAACGACAAGAAACCGGTAAGACAATGGATAGTCTTTTGATCTTGACCATCACATGAGGTTATGCATGTTCAACTGTAATTTCGTACAAACAGGAAGGGCATCCGGTATCTTGATTACCCGTAAATAGATTTCACGTGCCTTTTATGATTGCGCTATCCTGTGTTCTTTTTGAGCTGTGTTGTTTTTGAGCTCTGTTGTTTTTGAGTAGGAGCTTAAGAGGAAAGGATGGACTCCCCTGATCATATAGTATCGCGTTTCTAAAGTCTAGGTAATGTAAGGTTGTTAGTGAGATATGTTATCATTCGTCGTGTGTTTTGCAAAACGGAGTATCCTTCCACATTTTACCATGCCAAAGAAGCGAGAAGCCGAATCCACATATTCGATCACAGTACTCCTTCCAGCATGTAGGTGTGTCTGTAAACATGTCTTTGCTGTAATCTGTACATAGAGCCAAATGTGGAAAAATATGTTATAAAGGTCTTCATTCATTGGAATAGTCTACAGGGCAGTCTGTTGATGTGGCCCTACTCGGAAACGTCAAACAAGCCCTTCGCGAACGACTGACCGTGAACAAATGTGAACTGGGAGGGGGGCGGGCACAGTAGTATAGGTATATCTCATGGAAATGGCTTTTAAGGAAATAAAGTCAGGCAGGCGTAAATAAGAAAAATATATAAAGTAGCAACCGCTTTGGAATGTGCAACAGATTAGAAAAAAAGCGTAAGATAAAAGGAGCAAATCATTTGCTTTTGGAGAAAGATTAATCCAATGGTTTGTTTGCGACGAGAGTGTGTAGGAAAACAACAAACAGGTGATAGCAGAACAAGAACAGAGCACAGAATAGGGAACAATTTGGCCGAAGTAGCATCCATGGTCAGATTCTATCTCGCGTATAGGCGTTCACGGAAGAGAGGCACCTGTTGAGAAAACATAAGTTGCCCTGAAGACAACAGGTTATATGACTTGCTACGTAAGTCTTGACCACAGCGTTCCATGAGTACTTCAAAGCGCCAATTTTAACAGAATACACGACGATATAGATCCAGGACTTAGAATCTGTAACGTAACTAATTACTCAGGATTCTAAATATGGTGATTCCTACTGATCCATACATATATTGACAAAGTCTACCCTGGTGCCTCTACGTTTTTCAAATTACACCATTTTTGTAAGGGTTCTTTTACCTTTCAAGGCGTATTCTTTCCTTCATCTTGTCCCAAGCCAGTCAGCAACGTCAAGCCTTCCTGTGGATACAGTCTGGAAGACTATTTACAGATAATTCTAGATTTGAAAGAATATGAAGCTACACAACGTAGTTTTATTTGTGCTTGCTTTGTGCACACCTGCTTACCCTGCACCGTGTCACGCCAGAGCCAGAGGTATGATCACAATCACTGATGACATAATTGTATCACTCCGCTGTTGTTACACGATATACTAGTAGCATAGTGTTCACCCGCGGCACCGGGACCAAATTTGGGCATGAAATCACCTCACCTATGAAATAGTGGGACAAAAGCCTTCAAATACGTAAACCAATTCTAGTGCACATGGAAATCATTTTACGTAAATCCAACCCCTATGTCTGTACCTAGTTCATGACTTGTTGAGATCAATCTCTTATTCGCTGATTTTATCCTCTATACAAAGTCTACAGCAACAAGGTACACCGTGTCTACCAGACACCCGCCTGGCTGAATAGTAAGAATTTCGCCGTATAGGGGACTTTGGCTAAGTTAGGAATAAAAGCCATGTTGCGAGTGAAAGGTTGAATTTGGCCAAATTCCACTCTTTTTACATCCAGCTGACACTGGGTACAATTGCCAGGTGGAACGTTGGCATGGTGGTTAGGGTTGTTGACTAAGAATTTTCAGGTCTGGGTTCCGAATCCGTGACAGGTCCCGATGTTCTGCCATTAGGTTGGGCACTTTTCCTGAACTCAAGTGAAAATGATTACGTATACCTAACTTCGGTTATAAGAACGTCCCTCTAATGGGACGTACCAGATGTTTGGGGAGAGCCACGCTTCGATCACGTTAGACACCTGGTATGTTATGCCTTGAGGTGGCTTAAGGTGACAGAATGCAGTATTTGGCCTACGGCCTTTCCCATATTTAAGCACCCTAGGTTCACCGACTTCGACGCATCAAAATTATAGGAGGGTGCACAAGAGAAGTATGAAAAAGAAATATGCTTAATATTGGGGCACAATCTGCAAAATATCTAAAAAGAAAAAAATTGGTCAGCGTTTCCGGTTTTGACTCCCTCCTTTATTTGGCATTCTGCGGATGTCAGCCGACTCACACGGAAGGCTGACTGCAGCAATCAGGCGCAGTCACGCGACTCGTGAACAAACATCATAACTCAATTCATGTAGTCTGAAAGCCAAATTGTTCCTCTACCAGACAATGCAATGTCGGCCCCTGTCTCTTACCAAAGAATTTAAACGAATTTTTTACAGAATTTTTCGCACTATTTTGTTGCCGCGGAGGCTGTCGCATACTGCGGTCTGCAACCGTAATGTCTGCGCTGCAGCTAACAAAACAGCTTGTGAGATCTACTGGTATATATTGATTGCCATAAACTGATCGCTGACTTCGCCTCGGGTGGGCAGAGCAACCCTATTTCCTGATAAAGATGCCACGCTCATAACTTATCCATTACTAAATAGTAGATTTAAAGGATAAATAAGCGAGTCCCAATGTCGGGAAAATGTGTGTCTGGGGTCAAACCCGTCAACGCAACAAAAGTTATCCGGTTCACTATTTGTCGGCGAAGTAGCCGCATGTCAAGTTTTGGCTTACTTAACGTATTAGATCATGAGATTTAGTATGAGGGAAATAAAGCGTTCGCCGAGACATCAAGCATATCAAGTCATCGTATACTTCTGATGTGCAGCATTCATAAATCATTTTATCACAGTTCCCATTGATTATCGTCGACATGCTGGGTACAGATTACCGTTTACACAGCGGGGGGTTATTTATCAGCCATTGTTTCGCCGACACGGCTTCCGATAAAACACTACGCCCAAGTTGTTATCTTTAACTCATACTAGTATCGTGGTCGACCAAAATCTGATAAGAATACACGTAAGGCCCCCTTTCAACTGAATGGCCGAGCCCCAAGATTGAACTTGTCTGATTCTTCGTCGTATAATTGCAATAAATGATCGACGATGTAAACATATATTTAAAGGGCCTTCAAAGAAACCATAAGTCAAATAACGTCGAAAATTAGTTCTTTGAAAATAAAGTTCGTTTAAACTGCTATAAGATGTTCTGGTCGCTCTGTGATCGCCGCCTCAGTGGAAATCGGCGGATGTAACATGCGTTCTCTTTGAACAATGCTCTGTTGATTCTGTATTTGCCAGGTAGACGTGACTCATTCTCTCTTGGGGTCAACTGCAAAGCAGTGAGCCATAGTCTGCACTTTAACTTATGACTAATTGTACTTCTGACAGGAACGTATTCAACATGCATAAACAGTAAAAGTAGAACCAAATGGTACATGGAAATACGACAGAAGTGTCAGGCTTATTGACGGAAATCTACAAGTAAACCCTCGTCTGTTTTATTGGCTTTACTGTGTTTTTGGAAAAGCCTCTTCGTGACTTTAGGATGATCATTTACAACCACAACTCGGCACAACGACAAAAATAGTTTGTCCGTTTTGCCCCGAGGTGGTAAACAATGAACACCATTTTAATTGAAAGTCCCAAGTATTTTGATATTCGTAGTTCAAGTGTGTACATGTCTGTCGACGAATATACCGTATACACGACTTTTTCACAGTGTCCAAGGAGCAAAGTCGAATACATGTGATGATCCTGTATTGTAGGACTATGGACAGCGGACAAACTTTTATG
>LZCU01062680.1:1714-20895 GCA_001663935.1 Asymmetron lucayanum | reverse complement strand
ATGCTACTGTCTGAGACATTAGCAGTGTGCTTACTCTGTTGATTTATTAATGCAGGGAATCTATCACCTTGCAGGACCCCCACTAAGTATACTATGATTGGATTAAAACAGCCACTTTTGTTTCATTAAAGGATATACCAAGTGTACTGTCCAGGATAAAAACTGTTTGTCCAGACTTCTTGGACTTGTGAAAATAAGATGAGATACAAACTACTGGTCTGAAACAAAGTCAGCTCACAGTATAACATGGCAACTCACATAATGTAAACGCTGCCTGTGTCTTTTTCCTGTCACCAAAGAACCAAGACTGGTGTAACTGTGTTAATATCTTGCTATCCTTTAATGCTTGTATTGGCTGTTTGCTTACATGGGTTGTTTGTAGTGCATTACCCAACAAATTTGGCACATAACACCCCATGTTGAAACCTCAAAAGTCTTTTATCTTCTTCAACTTCTTGTATGTACCTACTCTTTGCAGATTTACAAAAAAATGTATGATTTGTTGGGTATTGCTTGAAAAAAAGACCAGTTACTGATAAAATTTTACCCCATAAACATGTCTGTAAACTCCTGTCTTCTTGTTTCACTTACTGGTTCTCAAACAATAGTGTAAAAAGGAAGAACAACAATTATAGTGTAAAAAGGAAGAACAAGTAGTTGCTAAAACAAAATGTAGCATATTAAGACCAACATGACAGTGTTCACCAGAAAAATACAAAAAATAGAAAAAAATCAGTGCCTGACCTAACATTTTTCCTTATCTATCCCTTTAATATTCTCCTGTCTCAGTATTTTGGCGTTTTCTCTTCTGAATGATTCAGCTGATGATGTTTACAATACAGAAGCATATCCTGGTACAGAGATAACAGGATCTCCACTTGCACTGAAAGATGTGCTGTGAAGACAGGCTTTTTCAACACCACCCCAACATCTTCATTGTTTCAATCAGTAAATATGTGTCTTTCAGTTTCCAGTAAAATCTTAGAATCTCAATTAAACTGGCCCAAACAATATCATTGCCAAGCTATTGAAGAAGGAACAATGTCCCAACACTTGGGGCCTGGGGCAAAAAGTAATGGGGGTCAGTTTTTGTCTGATCACCAAACGTCAATTATCATCTTTTCCTTTGTTACGACAGCCTGCTATGACTTATTTATAAAGTTTGTTGGAAATAATTCCTGGCTACCAAGAAACACTGAGGGTACTTTTGTTAGCAGGAGCCGCAGCTTGTATTGATCGGTCTTGTCCCTTAAACTGATCTCCTTCCCACCACCACAGGAAGATGTTTCTTTAGCGTGCACACCCTTTGTCTCCTATTGATCCAGCCAAATGCCCTGCCTCGATGCACCACAAAATGATGACACCTCCCCTTAATGTACTTTCCGCACCAGACGGCGAGATACAAGTTAAAAATCACCTGCTCGTGTGAAGATGGGGCCATTTGGTGCGGCAAGAAGGGACAGGGGAAGTTTTGGTTCATCCACATACATATATACACCATACTTTATCTGGACAGCTGAGAGCACAACTTCCTACTACAAGATCCATACTCATACGTATTACTTTACAACATCAAAAGAAACCTGCCACACACAAAAGCACCATTCCTCAATGTTTCAAAAAGCTTCTTAACACATCCCAACTAAGCACCTTTCCACCCATCAAACAGCAGGACATCCACCATTTCTGGTGAGGTGAACCTTCTAAAATGTCTCAAGATGCTTTCAAACCATCTCTCAGTGACCCATCTGTGTCAACAGGCATTAATGTGCTGAATGGCCGCGCACGTTGTACCCTGTCTTCTGCCTAATCCATCATATTTGGCTTCTTAATGCATGTGCAGCAGAGGGACCGTGTCTCCTTGGGCGACAGATGTAAAGACACCAGACAGCCCTGATGGGGTGAATGATGAGCAGATGCTATCACCCATCCAGCAGCTGCTGCCACCTCCCCAAGAAAACACCACTTCGATCCCCACTACAAAGGAAAAGTACTAGAATGGGGCAACTAGGAATTGACTACTTCAGACATTGTTTCCAGAGAACTTGCATCCCTCAAGCAGTGCTAGTGTGTTTAGTCAATGTGAACAAGTGAAGTGTGGCCGGGCTTGGCGGGTAAACTGAGCTGGTTCCTGGGGGGCACAATAGCCTTTCTTCCAGCCAGTGACAGGTGCACAAGGAGGCTTACACAACAGCTGCTACGGCGAACAAAGGAAAGTCTCTAGCACTCCGACTAGTAGGACCTTCGTCCTTCTGTGCATGTACCGACATCACACAACCAGCACTAACACTCACTTTAACACGCTACTTCTTTGTGAATGCAGGTAGAAACTGAAAAAAAGGTACTGATACAGGAATAAACACAAGTTGCAAGCACAAGACCATCTAAAATTAACCCAGTCTCAGGGTAACAAAAATGCCTTTGTTCTATAAAAGAATAGAAGTCCCTAACAATACCTTACATGGGAACAATAGCGACACTTTGATGAAAATGACTCCTTTGTTTGTGAAGAAATTACCTGGAAAAGGCACATTATCTTCTTCTTGGTTAAAAAAAACCTATTAACTATAAGTGATCAAAAATGACTTTTCTTTCTTCTCACAACATGCTGAAATTACCACTACCAAGACAATAACACCAAAAGAAGTAGTGGTTTACATGTCTGCTTTACTTGCAAAAGTGATAAGTGCTTGTTTGTGAAGAACTTTCTTGGAAAGCTCACATGATCGCTTTCTTATTAGAAAAACATATTAACTATAAGTGATCAAAATGACTTTCTTTCTTCTCACATGTTTACATTCTGCTTTACTTGCAAAACTGATAAGTGCTTGAACTCTCACCTTGAACTCGTTGCTCTTGTTGTAGTGCAGGTTGAGCGCGTGGAACAGCTCGGAGTCACGAGTGACGTGCAGGTCCTTTGTCTCCATCCCCTCGCTCATGGCCTGCCGAGCGAACTTCTCCATCTGGATGTAGTAGAACTCCCTGAAGTTGGAGAACCACTTGATGAGCTGGGAGGTAATGCATCTGTTGAACTTGACGTCAGGGAAGTGCTGCTTCAGCGTGGACGAGGACGGGTACCGCGTGTAGAAGAACATGAGCTTGGCCTTCTTCAGATGGGTGGGAGTCAGGCTGCTGTTTTGGATACCCTGCTGACGAACTTTGGTCAAGGAAACAACCCACAAACAGTCCTTTGCTATAAACATTAGCGATTTGTTAAACTCGACATGTTGTAGCATCCACAAATTTGTACGTAGGCTACTTCTTTTGTAACTACTTGGTTGGTTGGTTGTTTGTTTGTTTGTTTGTTTATTTGCAAGTTTAGTTGTAGAAGACCTTACAAAAGTCCCTGTACTTTTGTCCTGTCAATAAAGATTGATGTATAAATATGGCCACTCCTTTGGTTTTTTTCAACACCAACCTAACATCTTCATTGTTTCAATCAGGAAATATGTCTTTCATTTTCCAGTAAATCTTAGAACCTCAATACTCTGGATACCCTGCTGACAAACTTTGGTCAAGGAAACAACCTACGAACAGTGCTTTGCTATAAACATGGCCGGTCCTTTGATCTAATAAAGCTAATATCATTCTCAGCCATAAGGAAATCATATTTGGTAATCTGCACCAGAGTTTAAACATTAAAGATATTGGTTACTTGACCCATGTCTTCCATCCCACATTACCATGTAAGCATGACATGAATGTTGTTTTACCCTTGTTCAACCATGCAAGGAATCTTCCATGCTGTCTTCAGCGGGGAAATTGAGACCTCTGCGACATGGTATCTGGCGTGCGAGCGTAGGGTGGAGATTTTATCTGTGGCACGAAATGAAGCAACTGGCAGGTGGCAAGATCGCAATAAACAAAATTAAAGAAATTTGTCATTCTTCCCCGGTTGTAACATATCCTTACAAAAACAAATGCATCAAATTTCTCATCTTAAGTCTCCATCTGAATTTCGTGCGTAGGAGGAACAACAAAACAAACACCCTATCAAATCTACAGAAGTCAGGAAATCCCTTAGGTTAATGGTAGCAAATATGAAGTGTTTGGGGAACAAAAGATCCCTTAATTTCTGTCATATATGCATCACCACCAGCTGCCAATTCTCATCCTGGGTGCCACCAGAGGAACATAACACAGTACATTGTTGAGACATTTCGCAAAGGTTATCCCAGTTGGGAGGCCACACATCCCTAAAAACAGTGACAGCTGAGGATGTCTGGAGACATCGGCAGCCATCTGCTACCAGCATCATCAACCTGCCGTAAAACCTTTTATCATGTCTCAAGATGTTTGGAGACATTTCAAAAAGGTTGCCTGCGTCAGTGTAGACTTAGGGAGGACACCCTTGTGCCTTGGCGCACATCAAGTGTGCATTAAAGAGTGGAGCTTTCAAAGTGCATTTGGAGTTTATAGTGTCACTTGAAACCTTTTACTTCGCCCATTTATGAATGACCTATATGCAGCTGGGGGTAACAGGAGGTATGTATGTATTTTTGACACTCCCTTAACAAAAAGCCATCTGAAAACAAGCCTCCCTTTTGTTAGAACAGCACTCCTCTAGATGTTGGAATAGACATAGGACTGATTGGAAAGAAACAAAGTGGCCCGTTTTTGGCCAAAATGTGTTGAGAAGACTGGGCTCCCAGATGGCTATTAATTAAAGTGAAGTAATGGGGACATTCTCCACATTGTCATGCATGCAAATCTGCCATGGAGAGACATTTGTCCTTGGAACAGAGAGGGACGAGGGCTTTGCCACAAGCAACTGGCAAGTATCTAGTGTCAGCTAAAAAGCGCTTCATAGTGCCCTGCCTAAGATTCAAGTGCCGCTCCCTCTTGGGTATGGCACCCCAAGTATGAAGCCCCATGCCGAGCAACAAGGACAAAGAAAAGGGGATTTGGCCACATTTGATTGTTCCATTCAAACATGTAAATCCGAAGAATTAGTTTCCCTTGGAGAAATCCACCAGAGTATTGGGAAATCTGCAAATGTCTCACAAATGCTTCCCCCCACATCAGATATTACACTTTATGTACAATAAAATCAATGACCAAGAAAAATTATTTTCTGCAATGGATTTTTATGAATATTAAGTAGATTTGAATGGATTTGTTCCCCGGCCAGGGGTGAGACTTGGCTTTATAACTTATGTGTCACGCCAGTGAACCACCAAACGGTTGTATATGGAGGATGTACTCAGAAGTGACAGAAGGTGAAACTCTATCACAGCTTTTATCTGTACCTTTATATAACTAATATGCCACTGTAACCTTTCTGTTCGGAACGCGCATCACCCATCTGTGATCTTCCCTCGGAGAGCCATAATGCATCAGATTGGGGTTGCATAGCTGGGCCGCACTTTTGCCTGGCAACTTGTACCGGCGGAAATAAGACATAAATTGAAATTAATTGTGCCTAAGGCTGTGGGTGAACAGCAGAGGACACGTTATCCAACCACATCCATTTTCCTTCTCAACCAGCCATGAAATTTGAAATGAAATAGGCAGCTGGCTGCTATCTGCCAGACCTGACAATTCAATGAGAAGGATACTCCACATCCTGGGATCAACCTTGTTTCCCCGGGTTTCAATCTGGACCATTAAACCTACAGCAATGTTGACCTTCACTGACATGTCCTATCCTTCCAGGAATAAGAACAAGAATCCTTCCTTGGGCTATATTTGGCTGACAGAGCATGCGTGACATTTTCCAGGAATGGCCCATCTCCTGTACAGCCGTACAATCTCCACCATATTACAAATGGAAATGTATACAAATCCCTGGGTATTTGGCGGCTAATGGTGATCATTGTTATTGCTCTGGCAGGAACTTGAGGAAATTACTACTTGGGAGCCAATTTAATTCGGGTGCCGCCGATATTGTACAAGATCCATTTGATACTTAAGCTTGTTCTGTTTTTTATAAGCGGGTGATAGGGCCGACGGCTCACATGTTAGAGGCAATCATAAAGCAGGTGGAACAGAGCGGATACGTAGAGGACACAAGTCTGAGTGTAGTGATTACGGGGTGGATGTGTTCTCAATGCCTGCTGCCACACTCTGATCCCCGGTGACTGATGGCCCTCTGTCCCACCTAGGCAAGAACTTGGAGATAAATTAATTTTCCCCCAAACTCATCTACTTCTTAACTCATCTCTTTTCATGTGTGCGTGGATGAAAATCAGAACGCGCCGGCACCGGGTTCGGCCCGCTCCCGTAATTCAGCCTTATATCTACAAAGTCTTTCATGCATACCAAGTACAATACACGTTCCCAAACAAAGTCAGGGGGATAATCTATATTCTCTGCAAAATTCGATTAAAAAATATGAAGCATAAGGAAGGAGACCCAAGTGCCAGGATATCATATAGCCAATTACTTAGCCCTAATGGGGCCTGGGAAACCTATCAATAATGATGTCTTAGAGAATACTCTGATGGCTGCGGCTACAAATTGGGCGTAAGTGAATCAGGCTTTGTGGAAACATCCTGGATTAAATGCGACACTCTCTGTCCGACATGCGACCTTGACAAGATCAGCGGAGCACATCTGAACACGGCACGATGCACCTCCTGAACTTTACCGCCGTAAGCACTACCTGAGCAGCCACTGAGTGGCGAGGTGACACTACATACAGTCACATATTGAACCCTCTTCTCACAAATGAACAAGGCTAACATTTATCCAATACACCTTGTTATGTTAAACACAACAATTGGCTAGATAGGATTAGGTGTTCTCGTGTACTTGTCAAGCTATAAACAAAAACAGAACCCAAGGATCAGGTCCTCAAGCCAATTCCCGTGGGTGCAATTACCAATATTAAAGCCTAAAAAATACAGCTGTGGAGGGCATTACCTTCTCTGGTATAATTTGATCAGTGCTCCTACACAACCCAATATCAAAACTGTATATATCATGCTAACCATGTAAATTGGTTTGCCCAAAATTTGTGTCACCGCCTGCCCACTAATTACATATGGTGCAAGGAACAAATGAGAGCAAATATTATCAGGGATACCAGCGTAAAGCCCACATGCTAAGAGTAAGACATATCAGGTGGTCCAGAAACATGCGTCATGATAGAGGGTTCTAATCTGTGTCCAGCCCGGCCCCACAGGATCCTTAGGCTCTAATCTGCTTTATTATGTTTCTCAGGGGAACTGACTGAAGATTTGGCAATTGGCAGAAGGAAAAAAAGGTTTTAGAATTAAATAGGGAGATTAAGGCACCCTGATACACCGCACTTCTCCTGGGACTGGCGCCTTGAAAGGGCAGTCTATTAGCCAGGGCACCAATGTAAGGCACACCACGTAGCACCTACAACAAACCATTACAAGGCACAATATTTATATCATAGCAAACAAAAGGATACAGATCCAGGATGAGGCGGGCTGCCCTTAGGAGATCCGTAGGCACTCAGGTCTGCCAGGTCCTGGAGGTCTCCGCACTCGGTCTTCAGTAGGGACAAGGACAGGCCTTCCGGCGCGTGATGCACGTCTCCCATGGACGGGGACCCGTTGCTCAGCATCTGGTGGTCCGTCAGTGGCGTGGGGACGTCTTGGGACTCCAGAGAGCGGGCGGAGTAATCTTTGGCTTGCTCGTCGTGGTGGTGGAGGGAGAAAGCTGCTGACACTATGGGGAGGGTTTGCTGTAGGCTGGGGTTGGGAATCGCAACTGACGTTGGCAAGCAGTTGGCAAGGCTGGAGCCGTGTGTATTAGCGTTAGATGAAACACGATGGTTGCCCTGCTTGACTCGTAAGCGACCCTCTTTCTTCCGAGACACCACGAGCGGCAGCGCCTCCGTCTGGTCAAACACGTCGGAGCTGATGGGATGGTATGGGATGTGGGTAGAATGGAAGTCACTGAAGTTGTGGATAGCCTGTGCTGCGGGGTGCACACTTTGCCTGGGGATGTCTCCTTGGCTGTTAAGACCACCGTTGATGCCGGATGAATGGCTCTGGTGTAGGGTGCTGATTTGGCTGGTTGGCTGAGCGGGGAAGTACTCTCGAACCACAGAATCGACTACGTCTGTAACGGCTTTGGTCAGTTTGTCCTTCAGTACTTCCCCAAAGTTTGACCGCTGGTTGTTGTTAGATATACTTGCCAACATTGCTTGGGCCCTATTCAGGTGTGCTTGTCGTGCGGCTATCTCCTGCTCCCTGACCAGTGCTCGAGCTCTCTCAATAAAGTGGGACGGCCCCAGCTCCTGTGACTCACCGCCACCCTCTCCATCCTGATGACTTGCCTTTCCTCCATCCTTCTGTGAAGCGTGGATAACTTCAATGTCGCTGTCATCTCCTGTGCTGCTTTCTTGCTCGTATAACTCGAAGTATTTTTTCTGCAGCCTCTCCATCTGCTGCTGCATTTCTTGCAGCTGCTGCTTGAGACGCTCCCTTTCTTGGTCCTTGCGTGGCCGGTTGGGTTCTAAGACTCCTCCCATGCTGTTGACTTGCTGCTGGGGCTGTCGCTGCTTACGTCTGCTGCTGCCAAGCTGCCCTCCGCCGAGCATGTCACCTCGAGATGGGGACTGGCGCATGTTGGTTATGATATTTTCCACCCTTGCCCTCTTGGCTTGTAACATCTCTACATCATTGCCACCACCTGTGAGGCCATTACCATTGCACCCATTGTTTGCTGTATTGTCTGCAGACATCTGTATGGCTTCTTCTTGTGAAATTTCCATCAAGTCCTGGGTGTGACTGGCCGAGTGGCCAGGCATGGTATTTTCTTTGTTTGGAATTGCTGTCTTCAAGAGCTCAGAGATGATGGAGGCGCCGTTCTCTTTCTTCAGGCTCTCCGTGTTCTGGCTGCTACCCTTGAGAAGAGATCTAAGGACGTTTCCTGTGGGAGCCACGCCGTTTACTGCTGCCGCTGTCGCATGTGCCAAGGTTGTGTTCTGTCCGTATGTACTACGCTTGACCCCTGAGTCCACACGGCGCCTTTTCTGTGGCTGCGACAACTCTTCAATGTCAGACATCTGGGTTAGACATGGATACATATATTTGGCCGGACTGACTTGGTACCCTCTTGCTCTGTTGTCTGTGGTGCTACTTGAATCCTCTACTGCTGTACATGGAAAAATAGCAAGCATGCAATGAAACCCTAGACTAGGCCAACAACCACACTGCAACACACAAAGGACTGATTAGTACCCTGCAGGGGGAGAGCCCACTGCTCTATTAAAGCCCTGATTAAAAATCCTGGCTCACTTGGATGAAGAATTAAGACACCCGAAATGATCAAGAATTTTAGCGTCACACATACAGGTCATCGATATTATCAAGCGCGGGAGCCCGGGAAAATTACATCCTCCCCAGCGGGCGTCAAAGACACTTCTGAAGACTGTAGATGTCAAATGAAGGTCGTAAGAATGGATTAGCAATAAGGCTTCTAGAAATTCTATACAAAATTCCAAAAAAAGAAAGTCGGGAATGAAAGCCTGGTTAAAATAACTGCGAATGTAATTCAGTATTAGCGGTATTAATATAAAGACGCGGAGCTATGAGCGGCCAACGGCGAAATATGAAGTGCTGCCCGTCCTTTGTTCTCGTCTGATCAAAACATGATCGGCCAAATGTTACGTTTACGACGGCCCGAAATGAAAGGGAAAATACTTGCCATCGCAGCAATACCTACCCGGACGGTCTTGTCAGTATTTCTTTCATGATCACATACAAGGCTTAAGACAAGGAATAAATCTAAGACAGTTTCTCCTGAACATATGTTACGACAGAAAATTACCCATGCACGACCACATCCGCATTGGGTTAAGTGTTATTGTGTGATACACATCTCAGCTTGGCGGCCGCCGGAGCACTTGGGCCCGCCCGATCACACAACAACGGCGCGCCAGAACAGCGGCAGAAGGAGCCCACGAAGGAGTCGTGGACAAAGGAAGGATTTTCCGAGTAAATGGAACGGTTGTCAGGCGATGACAATGTTGTTAGTGAGTCCGAGAGGCAAGAACATCCCTTGTGGTGCGGAGACACACCAGGACGGAGTGATCGCACAGGCACGATCGGACAAAGGACAAAGGAAACACGACCTCATACCCGAGCTGAGGAGGAAAACATGCCTAAAGAACACGGAACAAGACACCGAACGATAAACTCACGATTGTACCCGCGATTCCATCCGCTAGTCGGCCATCTGGGCTACCTAAAATTTCTAGCAGACGACAAAAAGTGTGGACTTACAGCCGTCTTGAAGGAGCTGTGAAGACCCCGTGAAGAAGCCGTGAAGTCTGAAGGAAAGGTGAACGAGGAAGTGCGCATGTCGGCAGCTAGCCTCGCTTTCAATCTAAGAAATGGACCAAAGCATTTCGCACCCTTAAAGGGGTGTGTTTAAACTAAACTAAGCATTTTTCAAGCATAAAAGTATTTATTGTCCACTATTAAACTGTTAACTACATACGCAATACTTTTTAAATCGATTAATATTTAATATTTTTAGTTTTCTTGCACTGGCTTGACAATAAATGTATTTATTTCAACGAGATGCCCCTGCATCCATATGTACGCACTTATGTTCGAACCAAGATGGCGGCCATGTTGGGAACCTCGAGATGTGTTACCCGGAATTTGGGTCGAGTTACGACTCAACGGATCAAGGTAAGAAATCATAGCATGATAAAATAGATGGAGAACATCTTAAGCTTTGTATCTGTAGGAAGCTGGTGCTGTGGTAAGACTTTTGTCGTCTTATAATAGGTATCAAACGTGGGGTATTTAGGCAAGGTCATTCACCGGAAGACAAAAATCGGGGTCTTTCATCACCGTTAGTCACTCAAATTCCATGAAAACTGCTTCGTATTCATATATGCATTCCATACACTGTGTAGATAGCTGTCTTTCATGCTGCTCTGATCCGTTCTTCCTTCCATTCAACAGGTGCAGGTTTCGTCACGAGGGAAACAAACATCACCTGGTGAGTCACCTGTTGTGGCCATGGCAGTGGGCCGTTCTCAGACACACCAACGACTTACCCAATATGGAATCATGACCCCTAAGTTATGACGTATCCTTAAAGATTGAGTCACGCGACAGATGCGGGTTGGGTGTTGACTCAGCCGGTTCCTTTGCATAGCCATCAATCACTCCAGACACACCACGATGTTTTGGACTGGCCTTTCGACCCCAAGAAATATGATAACAACATCTTGCCATGTAATGTCTGTGAGACTGAATTAGAAATATAAGATAACAGGCGTTTTGCAGCTTCCCAATATTTCTTGGCAAACATAATGATAATGACAGTCATGAACACAACCAGGCACACAAATGGAATAACACAGCAGTTGGGCATCTTAATAAGGAGCGATCCGATAGAATAATTGGCCAACTTAGATGCTGCCAATGTAGAACCATGAAAAGGGAAAGCACAGTCTGGTTTGACAATAAACATATACAACAGATTAAGTTTATCACACACACACAGTGGTATCCTTTGCCCTAATACCTTTGTTTTCATAAGGTCAATCAATTCATTATAATAATTCTGTGGATTTGTTGGCAGTACAAACACACTATTGTCTGCCAATTGGTGCCAAAGTGATAAGTCGTCAAGTGTAAACACTGCCTGTAAATACACATCCGAAGTGTATAAGACATGACCTAGGTGGTGATGTCTTCCAAGAAAAGTGTTCACATCTTCATCTGCTTGTTAGAAAGAGGGTACCTCAACGACGCACATAACACGCCTAGCAAATGCACTGACATGCTTGATGGAGTATTTGTCATGATCAGGCCTAGGGAAAAAAAGTCGTGTTTCCGGTTTCCCGACCGACCCTAGAAAAACCTTCCGACCCTAGCCTTTTTTTGGTGATGGATCGCTGACGACAGAGATAAATTTTCCGCGTTGTCGGAGAGAACATGCAAATTTACAAGAAATTATTTTTAAAAAAAATTGCAAAGTTCATCACTGACCAAGCTTTTAACAGATAGAAACTATGTGTACAAGACACAAGAGTGTAGGGACATATCAACTTTGGTGCGATCTGCTACGAAAAATGGAGCCCAGGTTTTCTATTCAGCTTTTCAACTAAGCCGGCTTGGCTGGCAGAATGCTCGAATCGGTGCGAACTTAACTTTAGATCCGACAATTATTCAAGAAAATACTAGAGCATGTATATAGACGAGTACACATTTATATTTATGTTACATCTGGTCATTATGTAGGTAGGTATTGTGCTCAACTTTACTGTCATTAAAGCACTGGTCTCCATGGCCAGGTTTGATTGTCTAAAAAAAGTGAATCCTTACCGACCGACCCTAATTTTTGCAGCACCAAAACCGGAAACACAACATTTTTTTTCCTAGGCCTCAGGACAATTTGAAAGTGGTCATTAAAACATTATAGTCTGTCACTAGTTTTCTATGGTGTTTATGGTGCTTGTCAAATGTGTTTGTTAGTTAGAACAAAGAAAGGATTTGACATCAAAGGCTGTAATACAATACGATCAAAACATTTCCACAAATAGGAGATTTTAGAAAAAGATGCATGTACAGATAGATCTTTTCCACAAAAATTCTTACTACCAAAATGTACTGGTGATTCTGACAAATAATGGCTGGCATTGTATTAATATAGACTTATCCTTGCAATAAAAAAGACTATCCCAAATTCATTTGAACTACCAAGATGAATAAATTAAACACTCTGACTCAGTCTGAGTATCTCCAAAGATTCCATTACTCACATGTTACAGATACAATTCTACACTGTAAATAAACATGATTTTTCAATCAGACACACTTAGATCTGACATGTTAGTCTTTGTTATCTGGCAACTTTTGTTTTTGACTGCGTGGTCTGGGCAGAAATTACTAATTCAAGTAATTAGTAAAGACATTGTGCTATTGTGAGTCATTAAAGTATTCTTTTGCTATTGATTCTATAAGATGTATTTGCATATGTTGAATACTATTCTTTACCTTTAACAGTGGCTTGATTTTTATTATTATTACATATGCAGGTGCAAAGAGGATGAGCTATGCCGTCACTAAATAAGACAGTTATTCACACAGCATATATGTTTTAATTATTAAGCAGATAACACAGGGAACACCTGCATCAGAATAAGTCATCAGCAGTCATACCCCAAGAATAGCACAAAGGTTTTGATTCATGATGACAGCGATGCTCATTTTCCAATAAAGTGATAAATAGGATTAAAAATGTAAAGACGATTGACACGTACATATAAATCCTTGCTGGTGATGTCTCTTCCATACAGGCACAGTAGCAGCACTGAACATCCTTAGAGCACCGTCAGCTTGTCAGTCAAAATGGTAAGAACCTTCAGATGAGAAACGGCTGGAAACACTCTCACTAATTTTCCTTTCAGCCGTTGAGTTGATCAGGTATTTAGCCTGGTGTGACAGAAATGTTCTGCTACTCATACCTCTGGTCTCATTACAAGTGAGAAGTAGAGTCGCACTCATCAGTTAGCTTATTTATCCTGGTATTGATAAAGGAGGCCTATCGGGGATGGTATAGTATGTGTAGTTTTGTCATTGTTATTGAGGTAATGTTTTGTAGCATTGTGCCTGAATACTTCCATCTTTTGTAATCAGGGCTTGAATTATTACAAGTTTGCATGCACCACTTCGTACAAGTAAAATTGGAGCTGTGCACATACTTTTCTACTCTACTTGCACAGGTGCAAGTAAAGATATGTGTAGGAGTACTGACTTTCATATTACAAGTTGGGTCAGTGTGTGCAAATATGTTATCCATAGTCTTCAACTTACTGCCAATCCCTGTAACCAACTTGCAAAGTGCCAAAAGGCTTACTTTTGACGGGTAAATGATAAATCATTGGTTATGTTAAAGGGAAATAAATAAGTATGACCTCTTTGTTAGGATGATGTTGTGCAAGGTGTCTTTATGCCATTTTCAAAAGTGCAAGTAAGCTAAAAAGTGTATTTCGAGCCTTGGTAATATTTGCCTGTTTTATTGAGCATTACAAGAGTACACCAGTGTTGAAAAGAAGTTGGAATATTTATCAAAACATTTTTTAATTTCATTTGGATTTCTGTCAACCTTTTTTGTTTTCAGGGCAAGTCATCAAAGTGTCAAGACCTGTACAAGACAAGGGTGGTCAGCCAGGGGAATCTGGACTACAGTTACTGCATGTAAGTCATTGTCTTGAGACACTGGAGATATCATAGGCACAGAAGCTGAGCATGTCATTATCATAATTATGATATTTGTCCCATTAAGTACAAAAGAAGTAATGATTCATTAGTTAAACCTAAAAATTCAAACCTGAAAGTTGTTGCTGCCAATAACTTGAATGTTCCCAAGACATTGTGAATACCACATACTAGTACTGCTATATTATAGAATCACCTGCTGGACTTCTTAGGGACACTGGTTTGTAGCTTTTTAACATGGACATACGTATTCTGGAATTATTTTTGTATGTTTGACCTTAGTATATTTGTATATTCCACACACAAGTCTGATACACCAGTTGAAAAAGAAAGAGAAAAGAATTAAGTAATTTTTCCAGTGTTTTTAGGATTATCTAAGATATGAGAATTAGGTATTCATTCACAAACAGTTATTTAAGATATGAGAATTAGGTATTCAGTCACAAACAGTTTTGAAATTACCTAACCACACTTTATGTACCTTACTCTCTGGACCTGAACTTTACGTAAACATGGGAAACCCAGTAACATCGAAAGTTGAATGCTGTAGGCCCTCTTGTCTGCAAATATGCAAGTCAGTTCTTTCTTATATGTAGGTAAACATTGCATATGAAAATTTAAATAGCTTGTAAACAATTTGTCAATGTTTTCCCCCTGTCTTTCATCGCATTTCTATTCATGCAAAGCTACCACGACCATTAATCATCCTCATTTAGTATTGTACCATATCACCGTGCTGTAATGAGCCTTTTGTCATCAATGTAATTGACTGCTTTTTTCATTTACCTGTTCTTTTAAGTAGCCATTTTTTACTCATTAAATAACAAAAACCTACATCCTGGCTGTAACAATTCATGAGAAATGTATTTTTAATCAAGGGATATGTGCTGTCATACCCCTAAGTAACATCTGCTTTGGGGTATTTTTCCACAGGCAGCCAAGTGGAGAGGTCACCTTATTCAAGTGTTACTTGGAATTAGCTAATTTGATTCATATTAGCGACAGGCTAATGCAACAGTTTGGTTAATTGCCACACAGATCAGCATCATGATGGAAGCCATGCATAGTATTTAAGGGATAAATTGAGGCGTTAACATCCGAGTCAAATAGATGAGGAGTCACCTCTCGCAGACATGGGAACTAGACATCCAAGGGGCCCTGCTACACGATAAACTCTCGCATGACAGTCAGAACGTCATTACTGTAAAGGAATCTCATTAATCTGCCAATATTCTCACAAGACATGCATGGTATTTAAAGACGTGTGAGCACGTGGAGATTACAACAGAGGAAGTCGTAAATAAAACTTGTGTCAAGAAGTCATCTCCCAGGTAAAGCCTAGTGTAGACTTGGGGCTTATGCTGTGAGTGCATTATCTTTTCCAGCTCTAATGAATAGAAAAGCTGTTGGAAGTAGACAGTTCAGTTCTAATCGTTGCTCAGTGGTATGTTCAGACTTCCGTTCCACTCAATGAATACTCGGCAATTATTTCTATGATCAAGCTGGAGTTGAAAATACTGATAAGGCCAGGAGGCCTGCGCGGAGCCACGGTAAATCTCCACATTACCTTCAGCTGGACCCAAATGTAATTACTTGTTGCCTTCCGCCTGGCTCAAGCCCAGATGTATAATGCAACCAAGTGTTGTAATTTATGTGTTACCAGCAAAAATGGCCATTTGGGAAAAGTGATCAATGGTCGCCTTTCTCAAATCTCATCTAACTGGCAGCATTGTAGTAAAATAGTTGTGTTGTTCTCCATCATACTAAAAGTTGTTCAGAAGTGGTGATAGTGATGTAGACAACAGTGCACAGGGTTGTCGTGGCCTGATGGTGTAATGATAAGACCTTCAGAAGTTGTTGAATGAGTCCTATATGCTGAGGTACTGTACTTCAAAGTATGTCATTAGAAGGTTTGGCATCCATAACATAGCACTGATGCACCTTTGTTTTGTATACAAGAATTGATGCGCCGGCAATGTGTAATACTATATGCTTTCAGTTACAAGCCAAATAAAACTCACAAGTCAATAAGAAGTTTTTATGTTGAACATTAATCAATACTATGTCGCCACCATTTCATCTGAGTATTGTTTTCATGGATGCCTTCCCTCTACCCTTATCAAACATTGCTTTTTCATATTATATTGAAACATTTTGATCACAGTGCCATTCCTTGAAGCAAATTTGTACTTAAGCCTAGACATGTCTTAGATATCATCATGTACTCTCTTGCCTTAAATTTATACATGTCTTAGGTATCATCTTGTACCATCTTGCCTTATAGACATGTCTTTTTCTGTACTCAAGTTGCATTGTGGTAAGACCTTGTGAGTTGGGGGTCATGACTCACTAGCTTCGGGATATCTCCTGAAACATAAAGATGGCTTACCATCCTTACAGTTTGACTTCTTACAAGTCTGCTTTATCAACGTAATTCACTGCCTGATGACTTTGGACTTGGTTCCCTTATCAGTTCGATACGGCTTGTTTGTTCTGTAAAGACGACATGCCAATGAAGACATGATTGACAAATGCCTGAGACGCCGCGCAATTGGTCATCCTGACATGCACCTTTGATCTTTGATAGAGATATTAGCCGGACTTGGTTCTACTCAACTTGCACGTCAATAAAATATTGATCTCTCCTTGTCCTTGCAGTCGATGACTTCAAGATAGTAAAAACTCCGCCGTTTGCAGAGTCGGTTACAGAGGGAGATGTGAGGTGGGAGAAAGGTAATGTAGTCATCTTGACAACCCCTGTAGGTCCATCAAATGTTACAAAGGAAGGACGTAATGCCGGGAGTGGAAGCATCAAAACAGTATCAGATAAAAGGCGCACAAAGAAGGGGAGATCTATAGCTGACTACTCCGCACCGGCTCTGCCCTAATTGGCAGGCAGCTGATGACATTGCAGGATTTTTTCATTATTGACTTTCTTCAAGGTACACTTGATCAAAGGTCGGCACCTTTACATGATGTCCCATGGACAGACTGCCCCCAAGTGACTGGGGCTGAAGTCCCATGAACTACAATAATATATTGTCTCATATTGTTGTTTTACGAGTGTTTTACAGTATAGATGAGTCATTTACTGCACTGCATCACCTCAAGACAAAATATTTCCCCCCAATCCAAAAAATGGACATCAGACAAAGTGATATTTCTATTCCAAACTACACTAACCTTGATGAATTACATTTTAGTTTCAAATTTAGACTCAAAAGACCCTTTTTTGGACATTTCTAACACTAAATCACCAACGTATCTTTGTCACCCATTCTAATTTGACTGCTCGCCTTAATCTTTCAGTTGTGCTTTTCAAAACAATTGAAAATTGCCCTATAGCCTGATGGCATGTGTAATAACATTTATTCATATTTTCACATATCAATATATATAGGCTAAGTCACAAATGGCACAACTGTAAAATAGCAAAAATCAATCCAGGTGGGATGTATGTCTTTGTATTACCCCATGGTTTGCTCAAGGACACTTAGGTTCTGTCAATATTTGCCTAACAATCTGAAGAATTTTCTTATTTGTGACATGATAAATTTATAATGAAGCTATTTTTTGTGCATTTATATGGCTATGAGATTACAAGGTATATTGAAACCACCCTTTTGTGCTTAAACACATGAATTACTTCCAAGCATCCAACATGAAAAAAGAAAGTGATACGTAATATTATGTAGTAAATCACACTATCTGTACGAAACTTGCATTACGTGAATATGAATATGTAGTATTGACCTTTTGTTCAATAAATGACATTTGCACATGAGAGATGTTTAGTTTTTCCCCGTTAAGTTAGACATCTGGTGAAAAGATCTGTAAAAGTCACATGCAGGAAAGATATTTCCAAGGACAATCTGCTGTTGTGACCTTCTCTGATCTTGTTTGCGTCACACCCATTCAAGACTCCACTGTCGTACTCTAATATTTGATCTTAAGAGCTCAAAGTAATTTTATTTGAAGACGATTGGAACTTTATCACCAGTGACGCCAGTTTGCGCAGTAACACTTGGCCTGTTTGTACGTGGAGAGGGCAGAGTTTGAGGTACTGACAATGGCAACCTTTGCTACACGTAATAATTACCTCTCTAGATTACATAACAAATGGTCGTGTAAGTTGTAACTGACTTTATGTTTCCTTGCAGCGGTTGGAGACTATGTCAATGAAGATGAGATTGTGGGAGAAATTGAGACAGACAAGGTAATATCTGTACTATCTGAAGGACTCTTGTCTCTATCCTGTAGAACCATACGTTTCCTGGGATCAGATTTGTCATAATCAATTTATCAGTTTATTTGTTTTACAGCACGTGTACACACGGGTCAACGACCTGTTTATTCAGGGAAACCTTGACTTTACAGTTAAGAAGAAAACAGGAAATGATAGGAAGTACTGGTTAGACTTGCTTCAATCCACAGGATGTGTATTATAGTTGTGTTAGGGATTCAGGAGAAATAGTATTACCCAACAAAAACCTCCTGTTCTGGTCTTCTGTACACATTGGGGAAACTTGTACTACGGCAGTAGAATTTTCAGCTTACAGTATGACTTTTTCATGACTAACAGTTCTTTTGGGACTGATGAATAGTTTTGTTCTGAATTCTGAGACATATCAATGAGGTTTTCAATTTTTCATGGAAATGCTGCTTTTGTCCCTCTAAAATTGGACAACCATCATATGAAATGTTTTAGTAAAACCTTTACCATGATATACTTCCAGAGAAAGGGGTTATTAAGGTTCACACCAGTATTCAAAGATATCATGAAATAAATGGTAAACTTATAACTTAAGATGCATTAGAAACTATTTGTATTCCTTTACCAGAATGACTGAAAACTTTGATGCTGTGGTAACTGACTGTATTCCTCACATGTCCTTTACTGTTATTGATGCCTCCTCCCTCTGTCTTCTGCGTGCAGACTTCCATCCCCGTGCCATCCCCAGTGTCGGGTGTGGTGGAGGAGCTCCTCGTTGCTGATGGAGACACAGTTGTTGCTGG
>LZCU01062488.1:0-13452 GCA_001663935.1 Asymmetron lucayanum | reverse complement strand
AATATAACCACCGCGAAATTAAATGTATATAAAGCCACTGATCTTGTGTGCATGCCTCTAGCACATTAGAAAGAGAGGCACCACCAACCCCTCCATTTAGAAATATGATATATACCACAGGGTCCATTAGGTATGAATAACAGACTATTGTACACAAAGAGAGCCTTGGATTGAAAGATATTTATTGTGAAATTTATACTAGATACATATATACATAAAATCATAGCTGCATTCTGCATTACTTTTCCATCTATCAACCTGTATTGCCCAGTGGTGGACTCGATGATTGTTCTGATAACAATGGAAGATGGATGGAACAGTTATGGCACCTTTATTACTTGGTCTGACTCTGTGTGCATTACTGTGCAACATGTTTTATTTCCAGTTTCCTAGGGTTCCTAAACTATCAACTTAACAGCCCCTACAGGCATTGCTGAGCCACATGGCCTGAACGATCTGGGTGTGCAGACATTAAAAGGAAATATCAGTCAGTATGCTCAGAATATGGCTGCTGACTTGAAGCAATCTATTAAAATCTTGATTCTTAAAAAGACTAGTAAATTATTTCTTCGATGTTTCCCAGCCCTGAAGAGTGGAGAAAATAAAGTTCATGATTGTACAATGTACATGTAGTATGATCCCTTCACAGTGTATATAGGCATCAAGGGAATCCATATCTACTGCTTATAACTTGTAGAGTAATTGAAAGTGACCTTTTTATGACAATAATGATCAAATGATAACCGCTGGAATTACAGATCAGTCTTATCTAAGAGAAAGGTATCTAGTAAGAGAAGGGTAGTGGGAGGGATTGCCTGTACGTAGTGTTTCTAAGTAATACCATTAATTTGAAGTTTTCTATAAACAAAAATGCAATGGTAGAAGAGAATATTTGTACAAAGTGTTGAACTGAAGAACAAACAGTCTTCCAGACTGGTTTTGGGCAGCATAAATCCAGAAATGCATGAGGTATTGACAAACTAAGGGACAAATTTGCTCATGAACAGTTTCACACGAAACTCCCAAGAACCCTTACTGGTCCATCCCTAATGTTACCTTTCCTTGTGGCCTATTCTGCTCATTTGTTTGAAGCATGGTAACAAGGATAGGTGAAGGTGAACAGGGATTTCCTGAGTCCTGTCACAGTATCATTTATATCGTGCACCTGTTGACCCCTGCATTTTGCTGTGAATAATCAGGTTTGAGTATAGCACCAGACATTTATTCCTTGATCACTCACATGTGAGGCACACTGGTGTCTTTCTACTGTGGATATATGTATAATTAATGCCGTGTTTGAGCTGTAATAAAATGAACGTAGTGGTTAGTTGAGCATTCCTAACACCAGAAAATGATCTTGGAGAGACCAAATAATGCAAACTACATTCCCTCTCTGGTGAAGGTCAGATGAGGTGAACCCATCAGTCCTGCCATGGCCAGGGTAGATGGTTTGATGTCCTCCATGGCTTTGTGAATGTTTGATGTGGGAGTTTTCCAAGATTAAGTTGGAGTCATACTGACCTTTATGTGAATTCTATGTCTGGTAAAGGTCCCTTTCATAAGATCAGCCCAATATCTAATGCCATATTCATTTCTCTCAAGAAAGAGGTATATTTTTCCTTCCTACTAAAAAATATGGTACCACTAACAAGCACTAAGACATGACAATATACAACTAACTGTTCCTTAAGTTTCAGCTCCTACTTAGGTGATTTTATCCCAAGGGAAACAGGCTACCAAACTGGGATTTTGGGACCTTAAAATTCAGAAACGCATGAGTTATTGTCAAATTAAGGGACAGATCATTTGCATACCTCATTGTAAGTTATTCTGCTCAACAGTGAATAGACCCATTTTGATATGATAAGTTTGTTCTTATATTTGGTATTGTAAGCTGTCGAATAAGATTTGCAGCACTTCCCAGATATCTTCTGATACAGGCAAACAACGTGATGATTGACTATATATCTACCCTCAGCTTGGTTTCTGCTTTGGGTATTGCCAATTTTCAACTCCAGCACATGGTAAACCTTTACCCCAGATTCACTGGTTTTTCTTTGGACTTTGTTACCTGATGGATTTTGAGGAATAACAAAATAGCATCTGTTGCTCTTGTCTACAACATGTTATACATGTATTGTGTGAAATTCTCTGAGATAATCTAGGCACAATTATAGCAATTCCATAATCCATTGCTTGCAGTTATGACAAATTGGGACAATCTGATGTAGTGATTGTGATTTATGAAATGACGCACTGTGTAAGACACAGTTTAGTTGAAACATGCCATTGGTTGAAATAAGTTATGTTACTATGTTTGTATCTTTTACTCTTTGGAGGTCAACAGAAGAGACTGAAACTGTTGGTGTCAATAAATCTATTGGGCAGTAGTCACTCCGCTCCTCAACTTTCTTACATCCGATTGAAAATTAATGTAACGTTACCATGAAGGATGTTTCTTCCAACTTTATTGCATACCTTTTACTCAACATACAGCACAAACTCAGTCATTGGACCTAAGTGCAAAAATTGGCTTGATTCAAAACATTATCCATTCACTGTATTCAGTGGTGTTTCCTCTGGGTGTTACTACCATGGCTTTGTGTACTTCTAACATGGCTTTAAACATACTACTCAGGGATCTCCCCATATCACTGCTGAGTGCTTGGTGATATCTGTGACCATCACAGGAAGGACTATTATGCCGGGTATCTACTGAATATCGAAGGACTGGCCGTAAGCTGTGGATGTGCCCACAGCAGGGGTTTACACACAGCCATGATGGAGCATTCCGTCCTAGATGGAGGTTCTGTTATCAGATCTTCCCTGCCCTGAAGCACATCTTGTGTCTCCTATTTGGAGAATGTACTTCCCATTGATGGCAGGAGTCTGCCCCCAGTCTCCCCTGCTCCCATGTGCTGGCTTTGCCTGATGCCTGGTCGTTTGTCACTCCTGAACATAAAGGAGAGTGCAGAATTGGAGGGCCTCTTCAGGGGGATTGAACTTCACCTACTCAAATAGTTACGCAGAAGGAAACACATTTTTGTGGGGAGGCCTCCATTGCTCCACTAAACTGTACACATTTTATGGTGCAGATTACTTGGTTAGGTCTAATCTTCCAAAGCTTTTCTCCTCCTTGTCAATGCCCTTTTCACCATAAGTGTCATCCGTACTCCTGAAGAAAGAGATCACTGTTATCAACATGTGAAGAGCCATTTTAAGGCATGATGGTGTTGGCTATCTTAATTGATCAGCAGTATGACTGTCTTGGCTTTATGGGTACTTTTCACTTATCTGTTAAAGGTGTTTGATCGCAGCATACTAATATATGCAGTATGATGATTATATAATCAATACAGGGTGGAAGTCTTTTAATGGTACTGGCTAATTACTAAGTGCTTTCCCGTTGGAAACTGGTGTCCCTGATGGCAGCCTTGATGATGGCTATAACAGCCCTAATCTCACACGAATTTTCTACCTGTGATAAGATTTTGTTATGTGACCAAATGGAGCAGAAGGGGAATGGGGCATGTGTAATGGTGTGGTAATTAGCAATCTTTTATCTGGATCGTAATTTTAGGGGTTGAATACCAGTTTATCTGTTGCTGATGTAAAATCCAACATCAATGTGCCTGGCTGCAGCCCTTCCGATTGGATGTCATATGGTATTGGGCTCGTGCCCAAGAGAGCCATACATTGAGCATGTTATAGAACTCAGTACACTTAGTGTAATTGAACTTTGAAGTTTATCTGTTTCCCTAGTATAACTGCCCAATTGGCCTAGCTCCGTGGCTGCATAAGGTTTTCAATTGCTTCCACAAAAAAGAAATAACCATGGCATGGCCTTGATGTTGAGGTATACATAAGATAAACACAATCTGTTTATGACTTTTCAAAATCTCCAGAAAGCAATACACTTATAATATTTGTTTGATTTCTTGAGAATGATAAAGCAATGCAATGAGTTGTTTTGTTTGATTGGTGATTTAACTCAAGACAAATCCAGTGGTCTACATGTCTTTCAGATGGCAACATCACCTCCTAGAAATCTATTTCACTCCATTAGTTAATTGTGCCAGATGCTGTTGCTAGGCTGATTGAATGCAACAACTTGGTAAGGGATTTTAAAAGTTACATAAATTGGGTGCAGTAACTGTCTTCAGTGACAACTTTCCCGTCGCCAGTTGGACTATGCTCTCCCCCTAGGTGTGGGCCTGCATGGGGGGGTGGGGGTGGGGGGGTGCTAGTGATTACAAATTACGCAAAATTTTTGTTGCCAATTATGAATTACGTTAGATTCTCAGGACTGATTACGACTTTACACTTTGAGGCTAATGTACTGATTACGAATGACGTAGATTTTTTTTGAGGCTGCCTACAGATTGCGATAACTAAAAAGGCCTGATTACACCTTACGAAAAAGGGCATGCAGGCCCCCCTAGGTCTCCTGTCTGTAGGGTTGTTTTGTTGTACTGCTGGGGTAAGTTAACAGCAGGTGGAACAGGAGACGTCCATGTTGGTAAATACACCTGTTGGTCTCCATGGCAGCTGGTCAGAACATGTGACCCCTGACACCATCCTTGACCTGCCCCTTCCTCGGGTTTAAGGAAGACAATAGCAGGTTCCTGTGTAATGACATCATGCTGTTTGGAAAACAATGGGTGGAGAAAGGAGCCAGGCTTTCACTGCTACCTGCCAAGGTTGCCTTTCCACTGTACTGTATTGTAAGCTATTGTATAGCTGGGACGCCAGCTAGTCTCCATGCAGCTAAGGACTGGCATGTGAGAATCCTGGCTGGTACAGATATATTAGTTGATGTTTGTCACACAAACAATTTGTTATCCCCTTTGATAAAAGTACAGGATTGTTTCAAGTTGGCACATGCATAACAAAATGCCAACATTGAATACCCTAGTCAATGGGCACAAATGAAAATCTGTTGTCCCTCCTGTTCAGTATAATTGAAAATTAATGTTTGGATATGAGAGATGGTCCTTTCAGCAACCCTCCCTTCATCTTGTAAAGTTACTTAATAGCATACATCATTTAATCTATTCTCTGCAAGACTTCTCAAGGGACAAATAAACTCTAGAAATTGCTTGAAACCATTGCATGATGAACAAGTTGATACCAACTTGAGCTTCCTTCCCAAGCTAAGTCCTCTATTTCCATGCTCTGTCAGGAAAACTTAAGCAGATTTTGGACACGGTTCAACACAAGCTTGCTTTTACTCAGGAAAACAGCATCTTTATTCTCACACTTTTGTACAAGTATCAGAACACTAACAGGTATGAAATTTTACAATCATGTAAAACCAATGAAATAGTACAGTAGGCAACAAATGGTCTTCAATATTCTGTATCATTCTATGTTATTTAATCTATATATACATATCATCTCATAGAATACTTTGTTACAGACAATATACTGTATTTCCAACACAGTCATCATTCTATTTCACAATCATGAATACTGGACTCACTTCTCATAAGTACAGTCAATTTCTATAGTGTAGAATGTTTTAAGATTAAAAACACACTCAATATCAACACACTTTTAAAATAGCATTACTGGTACCAGTAGTTGGATTACAGTACAAACCTGGATGCCAGCCTTAGCAAATATCCCCCGGGAATCTCCTCCTTTCCAAGGCCACACTAACCTGATTACAAAATGGACTTTTGGACATGCATCAGCCACTTAAGTCTGATTGTGGCTGGATGTAGATGGGCAAATAAATGATTGGGCAGTGGTTCAATGGGTATTTGTTTATTATTTTTTAAGATGGCTGGATAGATGGATGGATGGATGGATGGATGGATGGATGGATGGATGGATGGAATGGAATGGAGTTATGGATGGAATGGAATGGGTGGATTGATCAATGGCCAGATAGATAGATGATGGATGGATGGATGGATAGATCAGTAGATTGATGGATAGCTGGACAAATAGATAGATTAGTTATTGGTTCATGGGCTTGTGGGTCAGTTCTGTTTTAGACTATTGAGCAATCACATAATGCAGAAAATATAATTGCTTAGTCTACTACACATTTTGAACCCACACTATGAGATCTTTTAGTAGAGGTCAGTTAGGCAACAAATCAAACACTTCCTGACTGATCTGGTGTGGCAGGATCAGAAGTTCTCTCTGTAGCACCATCTGGCCATCCGGTCTCCTTGACTAGAACAGTAGTATGTACAGCAACATTCTTCATCCAGAGTTGAGACAGCATGTCAGATGCCAAACTACAATTTGATCTGGTTCTTATCAGGGTGTGGAATGGTTGTTCAAACTGGTAAGAAATGCTGAGAGACAAGGCTGTGTCAACTCACACCAAGGTCAGACTATTTGATGGTTTATCGCTTGCTGTGTTCTTGGTAGTAGTAAATCAGTCTTGGAGCTACATTTAGAAGTGACATTCATACCAACTGGTCATTGAAAATACCAATGCTTTGTTCCTATACTTGATAGACTTTGTCCGAAATTATTCAGTTCTGCAGCAAAAAATGTTTTCACTTAACAGGAGACCATATCATATAGTCGATAATTTTATGTCTTCCAATAAATAGGAGGAACATTGAGGTAAGTTGTTTGATATTGAAGAGTCACAATATTGTACACACTGTCAGATATAAAAGCAACACTTTGTGATACAGGTAGTTTCCACACTCACATAGTTCTTAGTATTTATAGAGTAGTCTGCACATTAATGGTTCCCAGCCTGTCCATGCTACCTCTGCTGGAGTAGCCACTATTGGTGCTGTTCTGCAGCTGTTCGTACCCTCTCCCGGCTTCCTTTGGTCTTGCCCCTTGCTGATAATGACCCGGGTAGTCGCCCCTCAAGTGAGAATCCACTTTTCGGACATCCACCCGAGGCGCCTGCTTCATTCTGTTCATGTTCTGCTGTCTTCTGATCTGCTCTCTCATCAGGTCCTGGTAGTCAGGATTTCCACCTGCCTTCAGTAATGGTTGGTAAGCTTGTCCGTCAGGCCCCTTTTGTGAGACAGGGTTAACGGGAATGTCCTGTGCCATACCATTCTTGGATGGTGGGTAATGGTTCAGGTTGGGGAAATGGAGGTTTTTAACATCAAGTCTCTTCATTGGCATGCCGTCGTCACTTGTGAGTGTGACATCTGCATCTGTCATGGGGAGGAAAGGCTCTGAGGGTGAAGCAGGTTTAAGGTTCACGTAGTACGCCTCGCTCTTGGGACGTGGACTGATGCGCTGTTTCTGCTCTGTGGGCTGTTGCTGTGTTGTTCCCTCTCCTTCATCCAAGTGGACGTGCTCTGTGAACCAAATCTTACAGTCAGGACGACCACAGTAATTTTGCTGGTTGTAGTGAGATGGTGGCCCGTCGCCATTTAAGGCAGAGTCCTTGTCTCTTGGGGACTTACCAGATACAATCTCCTCTTTTTCCTCAATTTGCCTTGTGCTCACATGCAAGTCCTCATCGGAAGCTTTTCTTCCATGGCTGTCCTTGTCTTTCTTCCTGTCCTTGTGCTTCCCACCTTTGATTTTACCGTTTGCATTGACCTTTTTGACCGGACTGTCCCCAGCATGCTTGTTGGCGATAGTCAAATCATTTCTCTGCTCGGGTGGGGTGGGAAGACGCTTTTTCCTCAAGCAGATCACAAGGACAAGAGTGAGAATCATCAGCACAGCAAAGCCAAGGCATGAGCCGAGGATGACTGGCAGCAAAAAGGGGATGCCATTGCTTGAGGAACCATCCTTGTCAGTTGCCCCATTATCAGTAGGGTCCACTTCAGTGCCATCACATGTGAAGTTGTCAGCAATCAGCTGGTCCCAGTATATCCCATCCAGTTCGTCTGGATTGTCACACTGTGGCATCTCAGGAGCACCCAGGTCCTGTCGTGAGTTCACCCACTCCCACAGCCAGCGGATCCGGCAGTCGCAGCTCCAGGGGTTGCCCTTCAGGGAAACCGTCCGCAGCGACGGCGTATTGTCGAACAGCCGCTGGGACATGGTGATGAGCCCATTGTTCATCAGCTGCAGAGTGGTCAGCCTGGACAGGCCTTTGAATGCCTCAGGGTCAATTTGGGTGATGTCATTAGAGTCCAGGTACAGGTGCTGGAGGTTGTTCAGGTTTTGAAAGTCGGATGCCTCGATTTTCTTGATTCTGTTGTTTCCTAGGTTCAGGTAGGTTGTGGCAGTGGGTATTCCTGTTGGGACCTTAGTCAGGCCTTTTTCGTTGCAAATGACGGTGACTTCATCGCAGTCGCAGCCACTAGGGCAGGCAAACACGTCCTGAGTGACAGCCACCAGCAACAGGACAATCCACAGGTAGCCCATGGTGGCCGCCTCCCCTCCTAATGCCAGGAAGCCTCTGTTGAACACCTTGGAGACCTGCAAGGACAAATAGGGCATAAAGGAAAATTGAGATTTTTCACATGGCTTCTGGAATTTACAGTCACTGCGTCAATGTTAAGGGGATGAATATAACCTGTACATGTGGTAGAACTGGAGATGTTGCCACCTTGCATTGTAGGGGTGAGGCAAATGGTTGGGAAACCAAGGGGAATTGTACCTCCTGTTCGTAGCTGCTTGTATGACCAACATACAAAGGCTGTCTCTGATGCTCTTGCAGCATTACAGATGAGTCTGTATGTCATATCATGCCAAGAAGATATCATGCAGACTGGAGTCATCTCTCATCAACAAGCTGCTGCATTATAGTATGCATAAATTCTGATACATCGTCTCCCCGGGTGACATCAAGGCTGTAACAACCCATAGAGAGAAGGACGAATATGATTATGCAGATTGGTAGGACCTGCATGTTGTATCAATCGGCAGAATCCGTACGGATGGGTCTCCTGTGAGTTTGTCTGAATGTGGAGGTAGATTCACTAATCAGGTCACCCTGTCCTATAGGAATGGATGGGAGACTTTATTATGATAGATTGTTCTATCAGGGGATATTGGTCGGGGGTTCTCTGATCCTTTCCTATGTATGCAGGTTGTATGCAGTGACTTGTGCATTTATGGGGTCTGTACATGTTTCTGCCTCAATATGCTGTAGTTCAAGGTGGCACTGTAGTCCTTTGATGCCCTAGTCAGATAACATTTGAAATTGTACAAAGTCACTTGCATGAAAGAGCCTATACCTGGAATTGCTACCATCAGTCTTCAGGTATGTAAAGATGACAACTCAATAGGTTACGTTAGTTACCCCCAGAGGTACCTAAAGGTTGAAACAATACCAAGCAAAAACTCCTACACTGCAGACTTTTTTCATGACATATAAAGCTCACTTTAGCAGAACTTGTTTTCATTTTTAGCTGCAACAAAGTACAATATCTGTTATCTTATTGCTTCATGTAGCATGCACATGTTTATGAACAAAACATTCAATGTCAAAAATTATTCCACACTGCAGCATCAGATCAGTTCACTTTCAGTTCACTACAGCATAGCAGGCAAGAACAGACCTCATGTCAGCCAACTGTCCTTCAGGATTCAATGCATTAAAAGTGCTCAGCTGAATTATCTACATAGGATCCATTTCACACAAGGTTTTAGTGAAAAGTCCAAATTTTCTAGCCCAATGCCCCCTGGAAAATTGAGGTTGGCTTAGAAGTCACACCAATTACCACACTTATCAAACCGCACTGCTATCGAACTGTGAATCTGTCTCCTTGATGGTAGCCCCTACTGCCCCATTAGGTGATGTTTTCTTACTGTGTGACCAGAATGTTTAATTCAAGCTTACCTTGAACAAGATTTGATAGACATAAATCATTTAAGGTACTTTGAACAGGATTGAGGGTACACAAATCATAAAGGTAAAAGCCTTGTGTTTGTTTAATTGTTTATGAAGAAGAAGTGGCAATGCAGAGGAGCAATATCATTTGATGAATGGGAGCACTTTTTTTCCAGGTTGTTTCGAAGTCATAATCAAGTTGTTGGTCAGACCATGGTTTCTTTGTTGCTAATTTGTGGGGATGGTGAGTTGACACTAGAGAAGAACAAGAGTTCCATAAATCAAGAATTACAGTTAATCACATTGATGTTCTGTTTTCCAAACAATTGTACTTCAGTTACTCTGTATGGTATTTTATAGCACAGTGTTCATTAAGTGGGCACATTTCATCAATTTGTCTTGCCTAGGACGTATCTAGAAAACACACAGTTAGAAAACACACCTACATGTACATGTATTCTGTAGTAGCCATGTATCATGACTGTATAGTGCACATCATATATGAGCAGCAAACAGCTGATTAAACATTGAATTCATTTACAAGCACTAAATGTCTGTGTGTAAAGAGATGTTTATGTATACAAGATACATGTCATGCTCCATCACTGTACCTCAGTACCCTTCTAGAATAGAGCCTCCCTGTGAATTTGCAATTTAGTAAATGAAACAATGTATCGTCCATATGAAAAATGAATTGCAGCTCACTTCATCCAGATGCTGATGGTGCTGATAAGTCTTGCGCGTGCAGTGCATACTAGATGGTACTCAGGAGATACGATCAGTAAGGCACAGCGAACACTCCCATTAATGAGATGGATTGTTTTGTCCATGGAACAGGTTCCCTAATTGAGCTTGGTTCCTAGCAGGTCTCAACATGAAGTGCATCTCATTTTGAAACTGGTTTCTGGCAAGAGAGTGTTCCAATTGTCTTGGTAGGAATGGTTTGTTGGTTGCCATTGGCCGTGAGGCGCTGAGGGGAATACCAAGGAGACGGTAATTTGCCAAGGCTATGTGGCAGATCCCTTTAAGACATTAGGACTTTCTGGTTGTAAAGTTTCTGCCCTTTTTCATGACTAGAGAGCTTGGGGACACTGTGTCACAATACTGATGGACTGGCATATTAAAGTAAAAGCTGTCAATGTTGTGTTTGATTTTAAATTACTACATTTTTGTTAATGAACAAGTAATGAACCACAATGATCATGACAGTGTGATCAATTGCAATTCACAGTATTTCAGTCAAGACTGCTGTCTTAATAAATCTGCGTGGGCCATTTTCTTCTATTAATGGTGGTTTTGACAGTGGCTTGTTAAGAAGTTTGCTGCTGTACTTTTCAAATTACTCACAGTTATTTCTGTACAACATTCATCAAACTGTAGCAAATACGCCCCTGGAGTTCTTGGCGGTTTTAGCGAGACACTGCTCATTTTGTGCTGCAGACAATTAGAGCATATTGCAGAAACTGTGCTGTGTTATGGATTTACCTCCTACTAAGGGGGAAATAAATTACATGTTGTGGCAGTTTGTTACAGCGCAGCCAATGAAACCTGATGTAGTATATGAAGGCTGGTAGGATTCAGGTCACATAGTATCTATAGATAATCCTGACAAAAACATATTGCACACTGGCAGAAGGGCAGTGAAACTGTAGGGATGTAAGAGGATTCGTAATGCATCTCCTCTTTCCAATTAAGAGTAGGAGTGTGATTTGACATTGGCAAACGATGGGTGGTACAAAAAGGTACGATGTGTATTAAATATATTACTAGTGAAAACTAGTAACAGTCCGATGCTTAGATCTAGACCATGGATAGGACTAGGGATGGAGTGCACAGCACCTTTGGGAAGTGTTGCACCAAACTGGCAATGAAATTGTTTTTCTTCTTCTGATAATGATGTGCCATTGTGAGGGTCCCTGCATGTGGGTTCCAGGTACACTATACGATGGATTCAGGTGGTCTGACTATGCTTTACACTGAATTGAGAATAATCCCTTCACATAGTTTCCTACAAATTACATCATATTAGAATGGCTTCCTATACCTTACAGAAAAGGGCATGCAGGCCCCCATGTGAAAGTACAAGACATGTTCAAATTGCCCCCCCCCTCTTTTTTTGGCTCAGCCCCTGTGCTGTAGTGATAATCTTTTGTCAGTCTCATCAAATATTTTCCCATATCAAAATTCATTTAGTGTTTTATATATGATATTGGAATTCTTTATTCAAAATTGACATAATACCATGGGATCAATCAAATTTCTGTTCCATTCAGAATTCTTTCTCCCTTGGGTAAATTCTTTGCATCAATGAAACAGTAAACCAAAAATTCTGATAACTACTATTAATAATGAACAGAGCACTTCCTGCACATAAAGAACTTCTGCTTAGTTACAGTAGCTAGAAACAGGTTGTCAACCTTGCAGGCATTTTGGTAAAATTATTTACGACTGCTGTTTACATTTTATTACCAGATGACATTAAAAATCAGCAAAAACTCTACCGTTTAGCATCGTCATGTCAGCTTTTCCTTTAATTCACTGATAATTAAGAGTCAATTGGCCTTGACAGTACAATAAAGTTTCTTCCTGATAATCATTGTGATGCAGACAGCATCGTAAAGACAATGAATTTGCACCAGCAGTAACTGGGTAAGTTGGCTTGTGGGGCTTAAAACTGAATGTCAGTACCAGATATCCCTTTATTTGATAATTAGCCAAGATCAGTGGTGGCACTTGGTATTCTTCAGGCTGTTTGACTACTGAGCTATCTAATTTGATGAGTTTTATAGTTGGTTATTGTCTGTGGAAGACTGAGCGACAGCTTGTTGGTGAAGGCCCATACTGTGATGACAGTCCCCAAGTGTGGACATGTCTGATTGATAGTGAATCCTGTGTCCTGGATACAGTCCCAGTGGGCAGAAAGTTGAAAGCCAGGTTGTAAATACCGGTAGTTCAAAATTAACAGAAAATTGCTGCTGATTGCTTGTCATTTTGACTTATAAGAGAACAGTAGATCTGATTTGCACTGTCAACATTTATCCCATACAAATGTGGCTAATGATCCTGCTAGAGAGTTTCAGTGTTTGAAATGCCATAGTTGTAAGATCTTTGGGAGGACAATTTATTACTGGTACAGTCAAGCCTGTGTAAGGTGACCACAGAAGGAACTGAGAAAAAGGTGGTCACTATAGACAGGTGGTCGCTACAGACAGGTATCTTGTCCTTATGGTGACGTTTAGACATTTCAAGGGACCGCAAAACATGGTCACATTGGGCAGGTGGCCACCTTATGAAGGTGGTCGCCTGACCAGGTTTTAAAAAAAATCTACAAGTCATCACTTAGTTTGTCTACATCTCCTCTATTTAAAAAAAACACAGATGATTCTGTTATCAATGATTCTATTATGTCATCCAAGTTGTTGTTAAAAGCAGATGTTTGGGCCTTGTTTTCATGGTTGTAACTGAAAAGGAAGGGATAGAACATTTGAACTTGGCTTGTATTACAAACAGGCTGTATTGGCTAAAATCAATTTCATTCCATTATTTTCAGATGCTCAGCCAGGCCATGTTCCTTTTATTTCATTATTTTATTACTCTTAAGTAAAGAGCCATCAGCTCTAATATCTTGTTCAGGTCTTAAATAAAGCTTTCTAACCAGTTTCCACATGCAAAGTTTGTTCTATGATGTCTTTTTTGTGGTAACCCAAAGAAAAAGTGACAACCCC
>LZCU01062353.1:0-10517 GCA_001663935.1 Asymmetron lucayanum | reverse complement strand
GCCATAAATTATCAATGAGACGGTGGTCCTTGGAACAGGACTTTAAGGAAAAGCATTTGAATCGCCTAATTAAACAAATGCCAACAAGAAGAAGAAGAAAGACCGTTTACATATTTGTGGACCTAAACACCAGGGCTACCAGTCCCTTCACAAAAAGGTAATTAAAAGATCACGAGAAGGCCATCGATCGCTTACTAAAAGACTGTCGAAAGAAACTTTTGGTCGCTTAGCGATCGCCGCCTCAGCGGACATGTGGTATTGCAGATCTTACGAAGGTCGTCAGTTACATGTTGAAAACACTCGCTTTGCATCATCCACTTCAGCTCAAGTTCTTTGCTGATGGCGCCTACAAGGTCAAAGTAGTGTACGATTGCTCCTACCTGCCGGCGAGAGGAGAAAATCCACACGCGTTTGGTCAATGGATGGCCCCCAATGCCCGTGACAGGATTGAATGGCTCAAGGTTAGGGGAAGTCGTTTTCCGAATCAGTAATGCTCGAAAATTCACACAACCTAAATGCTTTTATTCACAAATACTTAGGGTTGCAATTTCTGATCATTTGTGATTAGTAGAAACGAAACTGACAAGAAAAAACACTTTAGGCAAATATTGAGTACGTAAAACGGTAACCTTGGTCACCAGTTCTAAATGCATTTGCTCTCCCATTAATAATGATTTCTCAAATGTGAATTTCCAGTGAACAGGGAACTGACTGAGATTTTATATTATATGAATGTTTCATAAACGTTCCAACACAGTCGAATGGTCCTGCAATAAATGATATGGTTTGATCTGGTAAGCGTGGGAGCACACTGATAAAATGTATAGCTATTAGACGTCCCAACAAGCCGTAAAACTTACAATTGGCTGATATCGATGTGATGATTTCTGTATAAAAGGATGTATAACAAATGATGACTTGGGGTTAAAAAGATCTTCTTACGCCCGCACGACAACAAGGCGTCCTTTGACGAAGACCCCCCTTCATACTGGGACTATGTTACAAGCGCCCGAGACAACGTCATGTCGCTTTATGGGAAGATCAGGGGCGCAGTCTGGCCAGGCGGGCAGGTGAGTCACAGTACACACTATGGTGTGAACGTCTAAGGTTGCTTAGATTGAAGATCCTTCACCCCTCAAGCCAAAAATGGTCGCAGACAGTCGCTGGGCAACTCGGCGTAATTACGCATGGACTGAAGACATATAAAGTTACAATATTGGGCAGATTCTCATACTTATAATAAATGATAAGATGGAATCATTTTACTTACTTGCCGACTGTACGTGAAAGCGGAAAAACCTCTTACGACTTTCTGTAAGGCGCCCTTCCACAGAACGGCGACCGTCCAGTGACCAAAGTTGGACTTGTCTGACTCTTGATATGCATGTACGTAGTTGCAGGTATAATCAAACCACACATAAGGTCGAAAATCCGTTCTCTATCAATGAGTCTTTTGATTTGGTCGCCCTCCAACCTCCGTGGAAAGGTGTGGATATCAAAGGGACATGCTCGAGGATGTTTGCCATTGTATTAATGATGAGTAATATGACAGCAGGCTCAAAGAGCGATAGAGCCTGCGGCTGAGGACTCTCCCACCATGAAGTACTCCACTACTTGCCGTGGCAAAGTGATGGGATCAGTTGAGGATGTGTGGAAGGTCTTCAGACCATTCGGAGAGGTGGGAAATTCAGCAAACGTCTGTTATTGTCAATATGTAGAATTCTGACAGTATCGAGTAATTCTTGGTTAAGATTGAAAGCAATTAAAACAAATATGGGATGCGTTTAGAACATTTTTATTAATAATTGATCTCAATATTCGTTTGAATTTAGTTCACCAAAAAAAAACGATATGTAAATACAATTGTCAGTGATGAGCTTAGTGTGGTGACTTATCTTTTAAGGGGTTCAGATTCAAGTGAAGAACATTTCAATGGCACTTCAACTGTCCTGTTCATATAAACTTGCAAAGTACGTGGAAAAACTGATGCAGCACCTAGATCTGCAGGGGACTTACAAATCGTTGTATGTTCTATACATCTCTTCTATATCACAGCAATGCATGGAGTACTGGACAATCTACGACAGCATGGCCATCGAGGAACCTGGCATTGATGAAGTCGGCTGTGTCCGAACCTTCGTGACATCTGAGAGTAAGACAAAATTCCGAGAAAGGCTGGAATATCGGGATGACGTCAATCACGCTGAGGTCTCTTCACATTGTTTTATTGCTTATCCGTATCATTTCCTTAACGAACATGATCTTCTGGTTAGAAAACCTAACAGCACAGTCAGCTCGTTTCTCCAGATGCTGACTTAATGCCTGTTGATTTATCCGTTTTATGCAGTCAAGTCCGACTGGTTAACGGCTAACAATGCCACTTGCCTATGTTAGATGTTGTACACACTTACGCTGAGTCGAATGGTTTTGACTACAAGAGGTTTTGCGAAGTCACGATTCAATCGGGTAGCTGGACCAGACTTTAAGGCAGTACGTTATTTTGGCATTTCAGATCTACAGCCTTATGTCCATGGAACCTCCGGCAGGCATCAGCTTTGCATACACCACCGTGAGAATGACAGCAGGTAAGACCAGGAAGAAAGTAAGGAGGACAATACTATTATCTGTCATTGTCTTCAGGGTCCTATGTGCGACAAAGGTCATGTTGTCCAGGTTTTGTGTCCGGTCGTTATGAACTCATTAACAAGCAGACAATGGCCCGTTCATACCGAGTCAAATTGATGGCTTTAAAATGTTGTTTGAGTCTTGATGATACCTTATTTTCGAAAGACATTAAGTTTATGAACGAATAAGATGAGATTTAAACTACATTGAGATACAGCCCTACGCTGGTACTCTTGAAGAATCCTCCGAAACTTCTTATTTTTTTTTCAGTTGGAGAGAAGAAAGAAACTGAGGTACAGTTTGAATGCACTTTTGAGACCTCCAACCCTTCTAACGCCGGCAGTATCCAGAAACATCAGAAGGAGGCCTACAAATCGTGCATCGATGGACTCAAGGAGCAGTTCCTCTCTGATGAAGGGAAGCTGGAGGTCACAGTTGAAAGTGCTCAAAATTTGTCTCAACTCGATGTCTGGTGTGAGTATAATGAGTAGTTTTATTGAGACATCCATGATGTAACTGTTAGGGGTACATAGTTGAAGGTGTTGTTTCCTTTCCTTTCCTTTTCTTTCTTTTCTTTTCTTTTCTTCACGAAGATAAATTAACGTAGTTGCTGACCTGTGCATAGCTATATATATAGTGAAAGGTAGACGCTGAAGGCACACAAAGAATAATTCACATTTTCCACCACAGTTTCCCGTACCCCTTACGTCATCACTGCCGTGAACGATGGGAAACCCGAAAGCCGCAAGGCCGACAACAAGTCGACAACGGACTTTGTCTGGAAGGAGGACAAGCCACTGGAGCTGCCCCTTACGTCACGGTCCACTAATGTGATGTTCACCATCATGTAAGTGGTTTCCACGAGTTGCAAAACACGTCGTTTAGTGGGCCACATTGGTATCCACACATAAAACTGTGCACCAGGCTATTATGATGGCTTCAAAGTGTAGAGTGCAGTCCCGTTTTCGGAAGCAGCTTCCTGCCCAACAGCGACGACAAATCCATTGACTAAATTCCGAGCATGCAAAATCCGGTCAATCGCGAGGGTATTGCTTGAAACTTTGAATAGATTTGTGACTGCCCCTATCAGTTATCAATTGTCATACACCTCACAAGCGGTACACTTGGCCGATAGTCATCACTTTCAATCAATATTTGATTATGGTACACCTGTCACATATTCGGA
Source organism: Asymmetron lucayanum (assembly GCA_001663935.1). Classification (NCBI taxonomy): domain Eukaryota; kingdom Metazoa; phylum Chordata; class Leptocardii; order Amphioxiformes; family Branchiostomatidae; genus Asymmetron; species Asymmetron lucayanum. The sequence goes on along the minus strand of LZCU01062353.1, from coordinate 6,706 downwards.
TTCTTTCGGTCAAGGTCAAATGCTCATTATCAGGGCCGGGAACAAAATTTTCAGTGGCGGTTGTTAGACATTCTCCTTCCGCATGTAAATGCCAAGTTTGAGGTAATTCCATTCACTTGGTGAAAAAATGGGACCGAAAACAAAAGTGTTACACTTTAACTTTTGTTCGGTATTAGCATTGTTTGAGGTTTCTGTGTTAGTATAGACGTTACTCTGAAGCTGTTATTAGAGCTGTGGAACGTGTTGCGAATATCGATGAAAAGCCTAAAGTGTTTCCTTCTTGTAAAAACGATATGGCACTTCTATGTACTGTAGATAGTAAGACTAAACCCTTACCACTGCATTTATTAAATGATTACCATATATTGACAGTTAATACATTTGACACTTAGGAGGGGACTGTACGTGATAGGCTATTGACAACTGCCATACACGCTACAACGTTACAGCAGATTTAAATGTTTTCTTAGGAACCAGAATTCGATGTCGCAGGACAGCATGCTTGGCATGGCTACGGTAAATCTGAGTGAGTTGCAGCCCAACGACGAGGTTAAGATGCCACTAGATGTACAAGGAGGTGGTACCCTAAACGTTCGTCTGTGCCGAAAGATGCATGACGCGTCCAAGAAGAAGGAGAAAAAGGACCAAGTCCTGAAAGCGATCACCCTGCCATTCATGATTCCTGTTTTCCTGAGTGAACTGCATGACATCAGAGATGAGTTTTCCAACCTTATCAAGTCTTTTGTCGGCACTGGTAGGTTATTGTAGACTATTAGATGCCTTTTCCATCATTCCCATGTATATCTCAAATCATTTTGAAATTTTATGGCCAGTATATATTCCGCACACTCGTGTTACATTTGAATCCGGATAAATGATAGTTCTTGCAATGCTATACATCTCCTCTATGTTATCTGTACATTCTTTGTGAACTATTGTCGATTTGTTGAGTTCTCTTCTACGTTTTGTAGGCCAGAAGTATGAACTGCGCCCGATGTCACGTTTGAAGTCTCACCCAGATGTTGCGCTGGAGGAGCTTCCTGCTGCCTGTGTTCCCATGCCGTCTGCTCAGATGTTCTCTCCCAACAAAGTTGGTCAGCTCTCACAGCGTCTGGCAGAATTCATCGGTTCCCAAGTGAGGTTTCTCCCTATTGTTGTTAACGGATAAAAGCAAAAGTTTGCATTGGCGTAAACTGAATGGTCAATATTCTGTTTTGTTCAGCGCAAAGACAACGACAATCGAAATGAAAGCAATTCGTTTGCCCTTTTCGTTTTTGATGTGCTGTTATAAGAGAAGTCAGCTGTGCTTTTCGGTGCACCGAAGTTGCAACTACCAGAAGATACGATTTCCGTAAGGTGCTGATGCCACTCTCATGAGAGATGTTGTCTATTTCCAAATTCCATATCATGCCGGCCTACTACGTCACCACTAAGAGTTTCATTCATTTCTTATACCTTGATTATAACATTTGAACGTTTCGCTGTCACTACGGCTGCCAAACTATCGGACTGCTGAGAGTGAAGATCATCACTAATTTTCAAGGTGCCAATAACATATAGAATATGCTGGGTCTCAAGGTAGAGTCATGACTTTATTCATTTCAGGGCCAGATCATGGTCCGTCTGGCCCAGGTCAAGGGCATATGGGATCCATGGAAGGTGAACTTTAGCGGATACCTGCCAACCAACGAGAGGCTGATTGCAGAGTGGGAGAATGATGAAGAGTTCTGTCGTCAGTTTCTCCAGGGTAAGTAGTCAAGAACAGTCTTGAGTAGGGTGGTATACATAGTTTAAACAGAGGTATGTTCCAAAGATGTAATGACCTTTGCTGTCTTACACCGAAGGACTGGTAAATGGTGTATGTTTTGTGGAGTGGGTGAATACACACAGAATTCAGACCTCCATGGCCAACTCGCTGCTGCCTGCTTTAGAAGTCCCAAAAAGACTAATTGCTGCATCGTTGATTTCAGTACATTGCATGTTTTGCTTTCGCCCAGGAATCAACCCAATGATGGTGAAGGTCTGTAACAACATGGACCAGGTCCCAAATGAGATGCGAAACCTGCGAGGACAAGGCAAAACTGTGCAGCAGCTGATGAAGGACAACAGGCTTTTCATCATTGACTACGCACCCATGCTCAGCGTTCCTAACACACCTGGAAAATTCTTCTACGCCCCCATTGTACTAATGTACAGTGATAAAAGCGCACGAATGAACATCCTTGGCATCCAGCTGACAAGGAACGAAAAAGGTTAGACTAGTATTTTGGCATTTTTCGGACCTGATGTTGGCTATCTTTGTAGAGAGTTTCAAGTCTTTATTTACGAACTATAGAGAGTGCAGTGTAACTTCACAGTGGGTATTTCTTAGACATCCAAGGCAATGCTTTTATCTATACAGTGTATTTGGAAATTTTCTGTGGAGGTAGGATAAAGCCTTATATGTATAGCAGCGGGTTTTATTGCTTACGTTCTTCCATTTTCTTCCATGAAGTCTCCATAAGTTGTACTGCTTGAAATGACGACTGTTGGTTTGTTGATTTTTCAGGCAAAAATGAAGTGTACTCCCCTGAAAGTGCAAAGAAAGCCCCCAACAAGTACATGTTCGCCAAGATGCATGTGATGTCGGCTGACAACAACGTGCACCAGTTCCTGTACCATCTGGGCTACACTCATCTGGCCATGGAGCCAATCGCTGTCTCCCTGCACACCCACCTGCCGCCGGACCACCCTATCCACCGCCTGCTGCTGCCGCACTTCAAGGACACCATCGGCATCAACTACCTGGCCCGTCACTCCCTAGTCTCCCGCATCTTCCCCATCACCGACCCGATGTTCGCCACATCCACGGTGGGAGGGCTGATGATGTTCATCGAGGAGTGGAACAAGTACAACTTCATGGACATGGCGTGAGTATTCTTAACAACGTGATACAATCTGTGTGAAAATGAAACCGGCACTTGGAGTTGTGAACATGTACATTACTGATAGTAAACTAAACATTTACTATGTTCTAGAGAGATTCGTTGCACATAGAAATATTCGTTCTACCTAATTCGTTTTTTCTACCAAGCAAACTCTGTGGAGTTACACTAATCTGGTGTTTTCGGTCGAGAGATTGTACCTGTTAATCGTTCAGCCAATACGTACCAACCTGTGCCGCTGGGTTCCCCTTCTGATGGAAGTTTATCCGTTTCCGTTTGTGCTCATATTCTCACTTATCACTTATCTTCCGCGACAGACTTGTCAGACACCGGCGCTAAGAAGGTTGGCAGTATTTCTCTTACTGTCCATGTCGTCAGTTTTTTGTCATTATTGTGAAGCTTGTCATCACTAATTAGCTTTCCAGAGGAGCTTAAGAGGCGTGGATTTGACGAATCTCGGTCTGATGGTCTGGAGAACTACTTCTACCGTGATGATGGGTGCCAGCTGTGGAACATCTACAAAAACTACGTGCAGGGGGTTGTGGACAGGGCATATGACTCTGACAAAGCCGTCGCTGGTGACAAGGGTAAGGAGCTTTTCTGACGATTATATCACTCAAACCCTTTGAGAAATGCCTCACATCGGTAAAACAAGGGATAAAGTATTAGTCTTGATGCAATGAATGTTTGTCAAGGTCTCGTACGGTCTCAGAAGACAGCTCCGATTCCCATATTTCTTTAGAGAGGCAATGTATTACTCCCAAGTATCAAGCATACTTCGTAATAATGTAGGAGGACGTTCTCCTGCTGATGTGCCTTGACATGTGTCACGAAAGCAATGTATTAGACTAAGTAGATATTTCCAAGGTGGCATACGTATGCGGTGGCACTTACCAATAGCGTTTGCTTCAGTAAACACAATCAACAGCTAAGACTAAGAGATATGAATGTTGTACATATATCCATTTACTGACAACACCGGTGCGTTCTTCTTGGATATGTCGTTGGCTTATGAACGTTCTCTTCATCATTTTTCAAATGTAGCACTCCAAGAATTCTGCAAGATGATCGAAGGCCCTGGGAAAATCCACGGATTTCCACGTCAGATCTCCACCAAAACGCTGCTGGTGGACTGCCTGACCAACATCATCTTCAATGTTAGTGCGCAGCACTCTGCAGTCAACTTTCCCCAGTATGACTACTACTCCTTCGTACCCAACAGGTGGGTAGACTGAAGTTTATTTGAGACAAAATTTAGTTTGGACGTCCATCTTATGATTCGGATCAAAATGACGTTACCTTTTGTTATGACAACGAGAACTTATCAAAACTATGTGGTGTCACAGGCCGGCTCAGTTGAAGATGGGAATGCCTGATGGTCCAGACGACATGCCGCAATCTGACATCTTGAAGGCTCTGCCAGATCCACTCTACACTACACTCCAAGTTCTACTGTCATACATCTTGTCCATGCCGTCACAGACTGCTATAACAGGGGTAAGATATGCTGTAGATGATCTCAGTCTATGAGAAAATTAATTTAATTGCTGTGAAAGAATTAAAGTCAGATATTTTCACATTCATTTCCTTGTTATGAATATTTCTCCTCTTTGTCCCGTGTCTAATTCTTACTCCTGGTGTGTCTAGGTTGAAGCTATGAAGGATGTGTACCCCGAGGTCCATGATGAGTTCAACAAGCAGCTTCGTGACCTCTCCATGAAGATCAAGGAACGTAACGAACAGCTGAAGGCCAAGGGAAAGGCCGCTTACGCCTACCTGGACCCCGACAACGTCGCCATGAGTGTCGACATTTAGATGCAGTTACAAGTACAGAATTCCACTATCAAAATGATAAAGATGCTTTTCGTGTTATTTGAAGTAGTGCTTTTATGATTTTGCGGTAAATTGTTTCACTCAGCCGACTGTATTATGATATATAACTGTTAATATATAAAACAGGGAAGATTTACCAATTCAGATCAAGCAATTTCTTTCAAGCCTTTCATGAATTAAACGGTAACAGTATCATATACTATATATTTCGCTTCGCATTCACATATTACGCGTTCTGCTGGAATATGTAGGATTGACTTTTAAGAAGAGGAAGTATTACGTAAGTGTTAACAATCTGGATATAAGGATCAGTTAGAAGCTAGATTTAATAGAGCATGAATATCAAAAGGTAAGCATGATGATTGGGATGTGTTATCGATGTATCAAAATCGTTCTTAGTACAGTCTTAAACTGATGATTAAATCCAACTAGCCGCTAGGACTATAATATACTTTAACCCAGGGAAACATAATTTGGTCTCTGCTATATGAAACGCTCTAGCGATCGGATTATCATTAATTGGTGGAAATGGTGCAATTTATTTCATACGAAGTCATTTGCTTGATTGTCCTTTTCTTCTAGTTATCTGCGGTCAGAAACGTGCGCAGTGGTGTGATTACTCTTGCTAACAGATGGGGTGAAATGATTAAACGGTGTGGACAGGGAATAGCGAATGGCTCTGCTTCTTTTCCGTTGAGTCCTTTATTGACTAGAACTGGAGGTGTGTTAAATGGCCATCAAGTTTAATCCCCTGCAGATTCGGCAGTCGGTGTTGTTTTGACCGTATTTTCTGGTGTTTGAACGCTTCTCCAGAAGTGTGTGGCTTTTGCAGATACCTTTCTGGCGAGAGTATCTGTAAAACCCACATACTTATAGAAAAACACACAGAACACCACAAAATACGCTCAAAACAACACTGTCGGTCTAATTTGCTTGGAGTTAAATTCCGCTAGCAGATTGAGGAAAAATGTAGAACGATAAATAATTCCACCTGTAAAATAAAGATACAAATGAAAAGTAGTACCACTTGTGTAAAAAAAAAATAATCTGCAAACTCGAGCCGAGCTACTAAAAAGCAGGCTTTCCAATTAAGTAACAGCGATGTTGACAAAAGACGAAGACAATGGGAATGGCAGTAGATTTCTGTTGAGAAGAAAACATAATATGTGACAACGGTAGACAGACGCTGTAGCAATATGATGCTATATATGTCACTAGAATTCCTCTCACAAATCAACCACTTGCCAATTGTGTTGTAGAGAGTTTGCAGCGGTAGACCTTTTAGTAAAGACAAAGCTCATCAGAAACTTAGACTAGCGACTGAATAGCGAACAGCACATTCACAGCCACGATGGTAAAATAGTGTTATACATGTCCATACGTGTTGATGATTTCTGACGGGAGGTATTGGCTAACTAAGTACGTGTACAGATGGAAAAGAAGGCTGGCACAGAAAAAATGTGTAACTGTTACATAAGAAGCTGTTATAAAGTACTTTCGACACGTTGCAAATTACCATCATCTCATTCCACTACCTTATAGTCCAGTGCAAAGTCAGACAACTAGCCATTCACTTGTGTCACTAGGGGTTAGGGTTTCTTCAAAATCGAGAAACGTGGGGCACTAGCTGTCGTACCTTGAATTGTCAGACTAGGACTGGGTTGATAGTAAACCCTTAAAACGCCATGTAAGGGTTGCAGTTACTATGGAATGTGTTCCCATCAAAGCCAGTCAATCAGAAACTGTAATTACAGACAATTGATGAAAAAAAAGAAAACGTCAGATTCCTGTTTCATCTACTCAGGAGACTGTTCCCCTTACAGACTGTTGATCAAACACCGAGAAAACGACGTTTACTAGTTGCAGCTACTATGAAATGTTCATTAGAGATGAGAAAACCGGAAAACGTGAGGTACCGGTTGTACGTGCTACTCTGTTAGAGACGGTTG
>LZCU01062344.1:0-11706 GCA_001663935.1 Asymmetron lucayanum | reverse complement strand
GTAAACAATTTTCAGTTGTTAAGAATGCTGTTCCAAACATGACTTAGTGAAACCTGTATGATGCTCATTTTGCTGCCACTTTCACTAGCACATCTACATCATTATTTCATTGAAACAAGGGCAAAAACAAGATGCAAGATGACTTCCTTTATTTATTGGGACCTCTAATGAATCGCTAGAACACTCAGCCAACTTATCCTTCAAACACGGTATCACGATTCCATAAATGTCACCATGGAATCAGGTTGGGTTGATTCATCTTCCTATAACCAGAACTTTCTATTCAATATTTTCAGGTTTGCCACCCTAAAATCGCATAAGGAACCTTTAATATGGCGTCTGCGCCATCTTTTAAAGGACTTTAGTAAGGTACAGTACTTACATTTGCAGGCCTGTTTTTCCAGATGGGTACGTCTGGTACGAAATCAAGAGCTCTTGCTCTGATCATGTCTTCAATCAACTCTTGTTCCTGACCGGAATACGACCTGGCAACTACAGCATGTTGGATCTGAAGTAAAATGACTTTTCATTAGTTGTCAGGGCGCTTCATAATTGAACTAGGTTTGTAATGTGTCAGTCCGATATCAAGAAAATTCAGTGAACAAAGGCTGTGGTATCATTTGACTGAGAACAACAAGCCTGATATCAGCAAATGAAAGCTCATCTGTGTTGGTAGAATACATTATAGAAAATGCAACCCTTTACTCCCAACACTGGAATTAATAGAGGGACTTATTACCCCTCTACATTTTCGGCTGAACCTTGTTCACAGAATGGCCCTTCTATTTCCCACAAGTGACGTCAGAAACACATTATTTTGAAGGAGGGGTCATAAGTAGGGGGGGGGTCTCAGGCTATCTAATACTTATGAGCCCCTCCTCCAAAAGTGGTGTGTTCCTGACATCGTCTGTGGGAAATAGAGAGGTCATTCTGTGAACAAGGTTGAGGGACTTCAGCCGAAAATTTAGAGCGGTAAGTCCTGTATTAATTCCAGTGTTTGAAGTAAAGTGTAGCATTTTCTATAAGCCTGATATCAGTTCACCTTATGTGATTGATAAAGCAAACGAATGACACTTATTTATTTGTTACAACATTTCTGTGCCTGTCTTTATCATGTTTGTATTTCAACAGTATTTTGAAATTTGCAATAAATTACTGCAACCTTGCAGGAGTTAGCTGCTCCCGGCCAGTCCTGTGATCCTGCATGGTACATGTAACACGCGCGGAGATACTTGCTATACCTCCATCCGAGTGGGCAGGGACCTGAAAGTACACAATTCTATTGATAAATGACAGAATAGTCAGAGAAATGCAAGTATCTGTCACAAGAGTTTAACACAAGAGCATTGTACCGGACAGATTATGACGGGCACTCCGACATGGTCATGCAACAAATAACGAGAATGTTTTACTGCAGAAGTATCAGCGGAGGGCGCGCAGGATTTTGAAGCACACTTCATTCCTCAGCGGCTATGAACTTACGGTACAAGCCAGTAACTTATTCGCTAGATAACCGTTACAATGCTCTCTATTTGCTAAGAAATCATGAAGATATTGGTATCATTAGTATATGAACCCACCATCTGTTGGTATATCAGTGATCCTCGGACTGTATAGAACCTCCGCCCAATCGTCGATATCGTGTCTGTCTCGAATTCGCCCTGACACAAGCTGGGCTGTGCTGAAACCCCAGTAGTTATTGGTGGCATTGACAGGATACGAAGACGTGCGTGTTGATGTTGCCACTTCCGCATCGTTAGCAGGATTAGTAAAAACGTTTCCATGTAATTGGGCATTTCTCCCTGAAACTACCATGGTATATTTTTCCCCTGGTTGTAATGGCACGTTGTCGTATATAAAGTTGTTGACTAACACTTGTTCTTCAGAATAGTAAAGCTTGCCGTGCCACTCTATCATGTGACGAGCCGAGTTGTTGAAGACAGTGTTGTTGTCAACACGTCCAGTTGCTCTATCAAGGAACAAGACCGCGCCGGACTCAGTAGCGTCGTTTCCTGAGAAGTAGTTGTTGCTGATCACAAATGGTTTTCGGGATGATAGATTATCTCTCCCATTCACGATCAACGTATTGGCTCTGCGATTCCACTGAAATATGTTGTCCACAACTGCCACACTGCCTTGCTGTTGTTGTTCAACATCAGCTTGTATGCTAGTCATTCCATTATTTTGCAGCACATTTCCTCTGATTACTGTCCGGGGTTTGTGACTGACAACACGAATGGCTGCTCCAAGATCATTCGTTCCAAGTTGCTTGTTGTTTTGGATATTATTCCGTAAAACGTCAAATATGAAACCTGGCACTTCTGCACTTATCTTTATAGCTGTTCCAGTATTGTCTGTGAATATGTTGTTTGCGACTCTGTACATACGAAACTCTGTTTGGAAGGGAAAAAACATGGGTAAATGTGGTGTTACAAACGTAGTATGTGTAAAGGAGATATATTGATTTAGACCATTCATTTAGATGTTAAATTCTAGTGTATTTCCAGATTCTAATTCGGCAGTAATTGTGCTCATGCCCTACATAGTATTTCATTTCATTTACAGATCACACTGTTGCTGAAGTATATACTACAACCAGTGAATTTTGTCCAAACATAGATATTTCCTGTTATGAAAATTAGCATCACAACCATTCACCACTCCAAGTAAAACAATTGACCGACCACAAGTTGATAAAGTTAGACATCTAGTTACGTTATATATAGTCGTAGTAATCCCATACAACTGGACAAAAACTGGAGCACACTACTCTTTTTCAATGATAATTCGTACTGTCTTATCGAATGTCCGAGTGTAAACTCGAGTTTTTGTCTATTTGTAGTGATCTGTCAATTGTTTCACTTGGAGTAATAAATGACTGTAATGCTCATAACTCATAACAGGTAATATCGATGTTTGGACGAAATTCGCTGTTTGTAGTATGTCCTTCAGCAACAGTGCGATCTGTAAGTTAAATGAAATAATCCGTCTGACTTACAACGAGAATAAACAATCATTCCATTAGCATAGTAAATGTAAATTGTACTCGCGCTGACAAATCTATATAACAAGTTATCTACTTTACTAAAATGCTCCTTTATGCATTGGAAGAGAAACCGTCAGCTGCTACGGTGTATGCAGGCATTTTTCTAACTCCTGTGACATCATGTCAAAGCCAAATGACATCTGATTTCTTATAACGAAGTAGCTCAGATATATACTGTTTGGCTGTTCTCTTTTTATGTACAAGGCTTTGCAATAAATTATTTTCCTATTTCTACGACAGATGTATATTTTTGTCACATGTACATGTGATATGATGTCAGGTAGCTTCAAAGGTGGTGCTGTTTTCACAGGTTGTGAGAGAAAATTCCATAGGCAGTTGTCCTTTGGGCAAAAGCCAGAAAAAGAGCAAGGGCAACAATTAACACGTCGGCCTAAAAGACGTAACGTAATACGAGATAAACTATTTCCCTCTTATCAAAGGAAAGTAAAATATCACTTAACCTAGAGATGTGCTTACCTCTTTCATACTTTGCTAAGAAACCTCGCCCCGATGAGTTCGAAGCCTGGAAAACAACGAAGATTTTGTTTCCCGACGATGAAGCGGTGCCACTTGATGAAGAGTAGGAATACGTTGCTAGTAAGGGAGACATTGAATCTTGTCCGTCATAGACCCTTACTCGCGAGGAGCAACAGCCCAGTTCCATGTCGACAAAGTAGAGTTGAAGGACATATCCTATAGGAGCATGAATGAGCCACTCGCAGTACGTATGTCTTGGATAGTCCGAGATACCATAGTTTGGACTCGCAAAGGTACCGTTGGAGTCATTGAAGACGGATGGCGTGCTACAGAGGGTAGAAGGCGGTACAGTTGTCACAGCTGCTGGTGGTGTAGTCAGCAAGGGAGATCTGGGAACAATTGTGATTCCTCCTTCATACAATGTGTTATTTGTAATGATGCTGTCCTCGACATTCACAAGTCGGTTGGCTCCACCGAGTAATATACCGGATTCTGCATTACAGTTACGTACAGTGATATTTGCTAAATTACACTTGAAATCTCCACGAACGTGGATACCAGTTCCCTCGCACTCCTGTATTTGTACATGAGAAATGTTTACACTTGCTTCTGGATTATCCAGATATAAGCCACTGCTTGATTTGCCATGAAGTCGCCCGGAATTGGTGATGATTGCATGTGTAAATTGGAATCTTTGCCTGCTGTTGGACCTAATTCCTCCCCATTTACTGGAAGTGCACCTTGTCCGAGGTGATACTGGTGTGTCGGCGTTACTACAGCGTATTCCTATCTGGTTGTATCCACAGTTGTATGGGCTTGGGGCTTGGGTAATACAGTTAAAGATGCTCTGTTCATCTTCAGTACACCTTATGTAATACCTCGTCCGAAGCCACGAAGGTCCTGATCCCTGGCCAAACTCGTATGTTATTCTCGTTGTTGCTGTGCCATATTCAAGCTCTTTGCACACCACGTTTGCCTCCGTAGATCCCCAATTACCGTCGTAGCAAATTGAACCCCATGTGTTGTTGTAAAATATCTCAACACGACCTTCCCAAGGATAGCGACCATTGACAAGCCGAACATGGTAGACAGTCAGTGTTTCGGTCTGAAAGTGTACTGATTCAGTGTCAGTTCCGTCGGCTGCAAAGGAACCAAGGTTTAAGATCCCAACGCAGGGACAGATTCCAACCCTCACACCTGGTTCTATTGTAACAGACGCATTCTCCATTACAGTTAAATCCCTTTTAATGGTGTACGGGCTCCCACTTGTAGTGAGACGCATTGGTTCATATAGACGTCCTCCAATGTTGTCGGTTGTCATGGTTATGTCTCGGATTGAGACGTCAGTAGGTTGCGAGGTCATGTCAGGCCCAGTCAGGTATGGGAAATATTCCACCGGTGCTCGGTCGTTCCAGTCGTCGTAGTCAATAATTTTGTCTCTGATATCCTGTTCATCCACAGTTCCCCACCAATTGTATTTGGCGTCAATAGCCCCATCAGGAAGGGTTGTACCCACTCTGCTGCATAATGTGTGATTCATGTTTGCATTGTCGATCATGTTATGGGTGAGTCTGTAGTTCTCTTTGTGACCTCCTACTTCAATTGTACACGAGATGAGATCTAGATACTCGCCATATCTAAAGTTTCCATTTGTTTCTGAAGGTCTGTAGAAGTTGTCTTGGAAAACGTTATTGCTAATGAGAACTTCGACTTGATCGTTAATTAGTAATAGATCCACAAACATGACGGAAAGTGACTCCCTGCCTGGCATTGTTCTGACTCACGTTGTTGGAACTGAAGGTGATATGTTTAACTTGGCCTTCGAAAAGAATGGCTGGTCGGTAAGGACAACTGTTGTGGATGATTGTGTTCTTTGAAATGTTAAAGGTTGCCAGTCTTCCAGATCCCCGAAGGGCGAAACGTTGGTTGTCAACTACATTGTTGTTGGTCATAGTAATTTCAGGATGCTGGTCATGTTGGGAATATTGAATATCAACTAAAACCCCACCGTAACGATTTCCTAGGATATGATTATCGTCGATATCCACATACGATCGGTATGACAGAGACAGGCGGATTCCATGCCCACGATTTTCTCTGCACGTGACGTTTGCTATGGTGTACTTACCCTGCGCTGAGCTGTAATGATAGATATAAACACCAGCGTAGTACGTACCTGCTCCATTATCAGTTGCGAATACACCAGATATTGAGGTTGTCCCGTAGACGTTACTTATGTAGAGGCCGTGAAAACTATTTGAATGGGACTCGATTTCATTGACGTCAACCTCACCCGTAATGGAAAACAGACTAATCCCATTGTCATTGTTGACAGCAGACACGTTTGTCAAAGTAACATCTCCCGTCGCACTGTACAAGTTCAGTCCATCATCGTGGTTGTCAATTACTGACACACCTGTCAAAGCAACATCTCCCGTCACACTATTCAAGTACAGTCCGTCATGGTGGTTTCCAATTGCTGACACATCTGTCAAAGTGACATTGCCGTTTACATAGTAACAGTAGAGTCCATTATCGTAGTTGTTCATTGCCAACACGTCTGACACGATGACGTCACCGCGTAATAAAGATATTCTAATGCCATTATCATGATTGAGACGGAACACTGTTGAGTGAATCTTTATCGGCCCCTCTGTACTTGACATGTGTAGACCGTCATCTGTATTTTGTACGAATGTTGACTTGATAATAGTGTTGTTGCCGGTTGTACCGCTTACGTGTGTTCCCATTTTGCAAGAGCTGAGCGTGGAACTTTGAATATAGACATTTACTTTTGGGATATCGGTGTATATACCATTGGCGAAACTGGTGATAGAGGAGTCTTGGACGGAAAGCATAATGGCCTCATCGCCGGGACCACTGTGGACTAGAAATTAACAATGATAATTAGCAACATAAAATAATCATTTGACCTATATATTTTCCCACATATTATGGATATATGAGCGAAATGCAGTATTCGCATTACATCAATTATTACACATTCGAAGTGGCATTCAATTTTTTTTTTAATTTCTGTCATATTTATCCAGGGTTGCCCTGCTCAGTGATAAACACTGCTTTACAGTGGGGCCCTACTATTGCAGTACATCGTATAGACTTATCCAATTGGTCCAAGAAGTGTTTTTTGACTTACCCGAATCGTTAAAAACTGCTTTGACTTCGGCGAGAAAGAAGGCGGCCCTTTGTCCTTCAGCCTTGATGTACAGAGTCAAATTCGGTCCTGATGATGTAAAGACACGTACCCCAGTGCCGCTTGGGTCATTACTGTAATAACCCAATGTACCTAGGACGCGTGAGTCGTCTCTAAGGTTTGAATCGTACACTACGAGGCTGTTTTCTGTTGGACGATAGTAAAAATTACTCTTGGTAGCAGTGAAGCGCACGACGTATCCATGTGGAGCCCGGATACTCTTTAAGCAGCTTAGTCCAACAGGTCGTGTTACGCCGTTGACGAGCCATTGGTTCTGTCCTGGTCGAAGATTGATGGTCGCCGAACCGCCACACATTTGTTGAAACAAAACTGACCTACCACTGGCCTGTTCATCAAGGCTCACCCAGGACAGAGAGCTTAGCTTCATTACACCAACTCCCGCGCCTAGTCTGCTTCCAGTGTTTGTGAGCTCAATGTCCCTTATGCTGACTGACTGTCTAGGGTCTAGTACCAAAACACCTGCTTCTGTGGCCCAACTTTCCATCGTTATGTTATTGATGACAACCTCTCCCCCCGGCTGAAAAAGCTCGATTCCTGCCTGATTATGCGCAAAGTCTGCCATGTGAACTTCGCTCACAGCTATTCCGTCTTGATGATTTTGTATGGATACAGCAGAAGCCTTTGTATTGTGCAGCAGTCCAACATAATAAAAGTTGGTGTTACTCATGTTGGCAACTTCACTTGAGTAAGTACGAACACCTCCCCATCCATTAGTAGGTTCACAAGCTAATTCTGTGGCGTAATAACAGATGCCTGTGGAGTAGAAACTACATTCTTCTAAGATCTCTTCATGACCTTCGCATCTAACAGTTACTGTCTGCCCAGTGACATAACTTCCTCCTGTAAACTTTGGTGGGCCAAATCCTAGCTGCCTACAAGCAATGCCTGTAAATTCCCCAGTTTGGTAATAGCAAACACTCATCCACTGGCCTTGGTAGTACACTTGAAGTCGTCCATTCCATCCGGAACTTCCATCTTTAAGTCGAGGAGCCTCCGTTCTGTTAAGGCGACTCTGTTTTGTCATTTGGGTAAAGTTTATTGGGCTGCCAGATGTTCCATACAGCTCCAAATGACCCAGATTAAGTAAACCTACTCGCTCTTGAATCTGGATGTGCACGCCAGGGTCGATGGCAAGAGAAGCGTTTGGGAGGATTGTTAGATCTTTTGTTATTTTGTACGGACTTTTGGCTGTGGTGAGACGTAACGATTCGAACAGGCGGCCACCAAGTTCTCTTCCGTTCATGTCAGGTCTGTAGTCACTGTTGATAGGGGTTCCCAAATGCGAGTCCAGGTACGGCACAAATGTTACAACTGCACCGTTGTTCCAGTCGTCATAGTCAAAGATTTTGTCGGCGATAGAGGTTGGGTCTGTAGTTCCCCACCAATTCAGTGTCCCCTGTAAAGTTGTCTCACCTAGACCTGTGTCTTGACCATTACTGCAGATTTCAAGCTGAGAAACTCCATTTAGAAAGGAGTTACCCGTCACATTCACTGCATTAGCTGAACTAGAGAATTCAAGAGTGCAGTACTCACTGAGTGGTTCGGAGCGGTATGCATACGAGGGAGGGCTGTATACATTATTGTCAAAACTGCTGCTAAATATCTCCGTTGGTCGTTGCGGCAAGGAGATGACAGTGGTGTTGAAAAGTCCGATACGTCTGCATTCGTTACCATTGAATCTATTTGCCTCGAGACGTACCTTCTTTTCATGCCCATGGACATGGATGACTGGCTTAGTTCCACACTGGTTTGATTCAAATAGGCTGTTCTCTACTGTGAACTCTGCATACGAACCACTGATTTCAATAATGGTATCCGTGTTGTTTCGGTGAACGCTATCTTTGACCCGAATGGTGGGGTACCGATCCTCATCAGACCCTCCAATGTTAATGCTGGCTGAACCACCGGTGTTGCTGAGTAGTTCTGCACCCAAAATTTGAATTTCATCTACACCAAGTAGCGCGCTGGTGTGGTTGTGGTAGCTGATTCCGATATCAAGTCCTCTTCCACCATTACCGTTTGCACCGCCGTTTGTCAGGGCTGTGACGCTAGATGCGGAGGAGACGCTTGTGTAACGGACACGAATGCCGTCAAGTCCATTGTGATCAAAGTGACAATTGCCGCTGGTGAGATCGGTGATATTATTTGACATAATACTAAGGCCATAGTGAGAGTTGTTGTTGAATGTCGAATTATTCGTGGACACGTGGATTGGGGCTCCTGTTTGCAGCAGACCAGCACCGCTGTTTTCGGTGAATGTGCTTGCGTCAATGGAAAGACTTACGGCTGCTTGTCCACCGGTGACATGCATTCCTGCCGGGAAATTTCTTATGAACGAAGTGGAGGAGACAGTGATGTTCTGTAGAGGGTTACTAACAAAAAGCCCTATTCCGTGATTATCAGAGATATCGCAGTCTGACATTGTGAATGGAGTAGTCGGTTCGTTGACGTGGATGGCTGCCTGTCCGCTGTACTTGACAACGACATCGTGCAGATTGGGGGAAACAGAAGAGACGTAGATGGCAGAACTCGCGCTTGTCCCACCCCCGTAGAGGACATCAACATTTTCGAACACCGAAGACATCGATGGGTCCGTCGTTACTATATACAGCCCCGTCCAGTGCACGCCTCCGTTGCTGTTGAGACCTTCGCATACCACACCAAGATCATTTCGACTGTGTCCAGATACTGTGAAAATAGCCAGAAGTGTATATTGTTTGGCTATCTGCCTTCATGGCAAGGCTAAATTACCTGAAGCTCAGAATGATGATAGTAGGGCGGACAATGTCCTGAGACGTAGGTATTCATTTTATGTATGCATAATACTAACTTAAGGTAAAATGATTTCAAACTTAGAACAGTGATAAGTTGGGACAATGCGCTAAGATGTTGGCTTTATTTTTCGCATGTAGTGCTTCATTGTCATTGCCATTTAAAGTGTCGGTCACTCATAAATGCCTGTCCCAGAAAATTCACGTGCACGTTGTATTCTGTGTCATCCTAGGTCCCATTCCTACCGTGGCTCAGATCGCCAAACGGCCTTCATATTGTTTATGCCAAACCCGAGTGGCACGTGAACTGTGATCTCATTGCCAAACCAACAGCGGAAAAGCAAATGTCGACACATTGATGCATCCTGCATAACCAAAAGCGCGAAGTGAAGCACGTTGGATGTATTAGAATTTGCAACAGCGTGGCACGCAGCGCATGCGAAAACTCATTCAAGTTATTCTTCGAAGCCCTTAGGATGCGATTAGTATACCGTAGGATACGTATAGAGTACAACACGGGATATTCCATATCGGCCGCAGGCCGGAGGGCGATGCGACCCGCGAGAGCGCCGGGACCGAGGGCGATACGGAATACACTGTGTTGTATTTTATTTCTATATCGTACCACCACCACCCAAAAAAAAGTTTATTTAACTGAAAAGATACAAAAGTCACGAGATTAATGCAACGCGTCAACGACTTTACTAATCAATTCGAACATCATTTCGGGCTGGGTTCCATTCCACTTTGAAGACTGGACTTGAAATGCTTCGTACCGAGAGCATCAATAGCACATGAAACATGACGTGGTACCATAACGTCACAGTGTTATGTTACGTAGCTTGTGAGTGATTGAGTTACTATTCTACCTTGCTCTCGGCAGCCATGTTTTAACATACATGTATTATAAAGGCGCCGAGTTGCACCGATGTTCTTTGAAAGCATACTTCTACATCGTCGATCATAATTGCAGTTATAAAATTAATGTTCAGACAAGTTCATTTTAGGTCGCTCCGCGGTCGCGGTTCGGTTGAAAGGGGGTCTTAGAAAGCGCGTTGTTGGAATGTTCAGCAAACAAAGCACGCAAGCGAGATCGAATCGAAGTATAGACCCCCGGGCCGTGCCGTAAGTACAGACCGGTCTCGAACGCCATATGGAACATTATTGCCCGTCCTGGTATGATATGAATATAGAATACGACACGGTGCGCATAAGGTACCAGCACGGTCGCTGGGAGGGATGGGACCGAGGGTGATGCGGAATACATCGTGTTGTGTTTTATTTATGTCATGCCCGGGTCTGAAAACACATGATTTGATCACTAGACCTCTAAAAACGGACAATTTGACACACTGATGCATCCTGCGTCAACAATTTTATTCTCTAGAAGTTCGCTCGGTACTTAAATTTTGTCGTCGGCACACATGAAGTGCCTTCAAATTGTTCTATGGAATCCTGCATCTCATCGCAAAGTATGGACCAGTTCGAATTCCCGTATGAGGGAGCCTCGTTTTCTGACCACATTTGGATTGGGCATGTGGTCAGAAAACGAGGCATATCAGAAGAATGTCACAATCTTCCCGACAAAACTCTGTTTGGAGAGTAGGGCACAAGACAATGCCATGTATATATTTCCGCTCTGCATATCACTAGTGGTAGATTTTTATGGTACTGTACGTGCATTTAATTTCGCGGTGATTTTAATTTCGCGGAATTCGCGGTGACCTCTAAACCGCGAATTCAAAACCACCGCGAATATTTCCTTGCATATTGTGCTGTATTACAGAATTGCTTCAACCGCGAATCTAAATCCCCGCCAAAAGGTCCGTTTTTCTCCTACCGCGAAATATAACCACCGCGAAATTAAATGCACTTACAGTATGTATGGAGGTCTCAAAATTGACAGTAAGGTTAGTTGCTTCACTTTATGCCAGTAGACGCAACGTTTTATATATCTGATCATCCCACACTACTCAAGATAGCATTTTCAAATCTGGATCTTTTAAAATGGTGTTTCCGTTTATTTGAACCAGTTTCAATTCGGCTACTAAAATAGGTGCTAGTTACCTCCATGAAATATGGAGGTACTGTTTTGGGTCTGTCTCTTTGTGTGTGTCTGTTTGTGTTTCCGCACTCAGGACGAAATAACTTTTGAGCATCTGGATGGATTGTAATTA
>LZCU01062045.1:0-10739 GCA_001663935.1 Asymmetron lucayanum | reverse complement strand
ATGCACTAAAAAGGACTGGTTTTAGTTGAGAAGCATGCTTCGTTGACAGGCAAGTGAATAATTAACCTCATGATGACCATACCGTTGCAGGTCGGCACACTTGCTGTCCAGTTCCGGTTAGCCTGACATGTAGCACTGGTATTCCCCTCCAGCTCGAATCCTGCGTCACACGTGAACGCCACCACATCTAGGAAGGTATTTGCTCCAATTGGGCTCAAACTACCATTCACCGGGGCCGTTAGGTTCGGACACTTCACCGCTGTAATGGAAAGTACAGGCAGAAAGGCTCCATGTTAGTCCTATATGTTGTCCGCACGACTGACTAACTGAGGGACAGTAAAAGTCACAAAATTGGGGGTGCTTGAAGAAAACTGCACAATGTGACAACTGTCCATACCATTGCATGTCGGGACAGGCACAGTCCAGTTCCGGTTAGCCTGGCATGTAGCACTGGTATTTCCGATCAGGTCAAATCCTTGGACACATCTGAAAGTCACTGTGTCTAGGTACGTGTTTGCCCCGACAGGGCGCAGGGTACCGTTCACTGGGGCCATGAGGTTAGGGCATTTGACCGCTGGAATGGAACAACGGGGCAGAAAAAAGTTTTGTTAGCAATCCATGTCAAATGTTTCTGTATGTTACACGCCAAATGGGAGTTGTGAAGTCTTGTAAACATAGAACTAAAACGGGTGCCCGTCTTGGAGCATGCGTTGACAGACAACAGTATAGATAATATCATTGCCATACCATTGCAAGTCGGGACATCTGCAGTCCAGTTCCTGTTTGCCTGGCATGTAGCACTGGTATTGCCGACCAGCTCGTATCCCGAGTTACATGCAAACGTCACTCTATCTAGGTAGGTATTCGCACCGGCTGGACTCAGACTGCCATTGGCTGGGGCCGTTAGGTTTGGACACTTGACCGCTGCAATAAGGGGACAGAAAGAAAGCGTTGTTGTCTTCCTTCTAATCTAAAGCCAAATCCATGCTGTGGATGTGAGCTAATTTACATGACAAGCGACATCTATGGCAACATGTTCGATCGCCAAATATTCTTCGAAATTTTCCAACGTTTCATACCGCTGCAAGTCGGGACAGGTGCAGTCCAGTTCCGGTCAGCCTGGCACGTAACACTTGTGTTGCCGACCAGGTCAAATCCCTGACCACAGGTGAACGCCACTATGTCTAGGTAAGTGTTTGCACCAGCGGGGCTCAGACTGCCGTTCACTGGGGCCATTAGGTCAGGACATTTGACCGCTGGAATGCAGGGACAGAGGGAAAGTTTCATTGTTATCCTTCGAAGCTCCACGAAGTTAAAGCCAAATCCCAGTCACATGCATGGGCCGGAAACTAGTTTTGCACGATGGCAATCGATATCCACAGAAAGCATGCTCGAAGGACAGGCATCAGGAAATGTGCGAAACAGTCCATACCATTGCAGCTTGGAACGCTTGCAGTCCAGTTCCGGCTAGCCTGGCATGTAGCACTGGTATTGCCGACCAGCTGGTGTCCTGTGTCACACTTGAACGTCACCCTATCTAGATACGTGTTTGCACTGGCAGGGCTCAGACTCCCGTTTACTGGAGCCGTAAGTTTGGGACACTTGACAGCTGCAATGGAAGCGACAGATAGGGGGTGTCTTTGTTCAGAAAGTACTGTATTCGCTAGCAGATAGAACCTTTCTCGGACTGCGCTAAATATCTCGGGGGGTACTTTAGTCTAATACTAGTATAGTGGAAGACTTATAAGCTGTGACGGTCTCCCCTTCGGTGTGTGACTTGGTTGTCCAACATTTAATCTTCATTGCTGGGTGTGACCTAGACATCAAGCTTAAGATACTAGGGTACCATTAAACTACACTGTGTACAGATAGCACTAACATGTCGCATTACCGTTAACTACAGCCTTGCTCGCATACACTGCACCACTGAAATAAAATCCAGTCGATCGACAGGGGCGGCATGCAGTGCACATTAAGCCCGTTGGAAGACGGACTAAAGATACTATCTTATCCTTAAACTACATACAATCCAATATGACCGCAAAACATTAACTAACCTCATTGGACCCGTCAGGAAGGCTCTTTTATGTTTGTTGGGTTAACCGTTATGACGAAGCCTTATAGCTAAAAAGATGCGCTCTAGTCAGCAGATATCTAGAAGTTACTTCATAGATTATTCGCCTAGTTGCATATTCTTCATGGCACGAATCCAACGGCCAGGGCTCTACCACACTGTGTGCATTAGAGGACCCCTATCCCGGCGACCTCGCAATCCTTTAACACCAGAATAAGCGGTAAGGTATGTGTGCATGTAGACAGTGAACAAGCACGTCGCTGTTGTTCGTGGTAACCACATGTATGCTTATTTTGTAAATCGATTAGAAAATAGAAAACGTCGCCATTGGGTGATCCTGCCAAACGCAGAGATGATCCTATGATAAAACAGGTCTGAATCTGTGCGAAATGCTCTACGCCCTCACGCGTGCTCATCCCCTAAGAGGTCAAACAGACATGAGCCCGTTGTACTGTCGCATGGTGTTTATTCGCGCTTGTCTGTGTGAATTATTGATGGGGTTTACTTACGGTTGCATGTCGGTGCACTTGCATTCCAGGAACCGTTAACAAGGCAGGTGAGAGTGGTTTCACCGACCAAGTCGTACCCTGTTGAGCAGTTGAATTCCACCACATCCCGGTACTCGTTTGCACCTGTAGGGCTCAGCGAACCGTTGTTCGGGGCCGACAGAACAGGGCACTGGACAACTGAAAATAAAGAACAGAATTGACGACTTAGCTTGTAGAGTAACACATTGCAAGTACGTTACCCACTAAATAGCAAAACCGTAGACCCTATTTCTACATCTACCATGACATCTCAAAGCTTTATAACACTATAATGTCTCTAACCCCTTTCCTCTGAAGGAGAGATCGCTGAGCAACCATAAAATGTCATAGTAGTTCAAACGAATTTCCCTGAAAAACTCATTTTTTACATTATTTATGTTTTGGTAATTGCAGTTGTAAGATTCAGGAACAGAGAAGCCAGTTTAGGTCGCTCGGCGGTTGCCGTTCAGGGAAAAAGGGACCCTACAGTTGTTGACGTCGGCATCTCATAATCAACATATTGAGTCATAACGATTATCGAATTGACAGCACTATGAAATAAGGACTTGCTCTGAAAACACATTTATGTCTCCTGACCTGAACAGTTGAATCCGTTGCCTACGAATCCTACATTGCACTTGCACTGAAAGGTCCTTCCCATCTGGGTGCAGGTGGCGTTGGCGTGGCACGGAGATGGGTCGCACAGGTTAGCGGCTGTAACGGGATTGTCACACTTCATTGGTGTAAATTATGGGTCTTAGGCAGGACACTATGAGTTACATAATGTTTTGTATTAACAGCTACGTCTTAGATCTACGTAGTTAGATCGTAAAATATTGGCACCAATATTACCTATGTAAACCCTTCCATGTGCAGATCATAACGTACACTTCACTACTCCCAGCAATCTACCAAATTCTCGACAAAAATTGTACAATAACACCTTTACAACCACTTACTATCTCAAAACGTGTTATTTTGATTTCAGTCGAATTTTATCCGAAGTGACTCCAATGTTTGTCAGCTCGTTTGCATAAACCACAAAATACTAGAAGCTCAACAAAAAAAGTCCGAGCTGTTTACCTCGATTTCTGTCGTGCTTTTTGTCGTGTGGTATTCAGGGCTATTATCTAAACTACAATTTAGTACAAAGAAACGGGCGGAATGGCCACTTTTCAACTGGTTTCACAGTTTCCTCCATGGCAGGGTGCAACGTGCTGTTGTTGATGGACGATGTTCAGATTGGCTCAATGTTATCCCATGTGTACCTCAGAGTTCCTTATTAGGTCCTTTACTTTTTCTCGTTTTTATTAATGACATGGTGGAAGATTTGTCATCTCAACCTTTTCTCTTTACGGCTGACAGTTCACTGATTGATATTCACGTCTTTGAAACTTAACTCTAATCTTAAAAAATCTATCGTGGACCATAAAATGGTTAATTGAGCTTAATCCATATAAATCTAAACAAATTAGTTTTTCAAGGGAACGTACCCCTCCCATTTACCCACCCCTTTTTCTTGACAACTACTAGTATTCAATCAGTGAAAGAATATAAGCACATCGGCATAACTTTAACGTCCATCATGTCATAGACTACTCATAGTATATTACACAATGATTGCGAAGGTTTCGAAGATAGTATCTATATTCAACAGTTCGAAATTTAACTTTAAACTCCCCCGTCAAATTCTTGAAGTCATCTACAAGCTTTTATTCGACCTTCGTTGGAATATGCCGATGTTGTATGGCATAGCTGTTCAGTTCCTGATTCCCAGCTTATTGCAAGGGTTCAGTACGAGTGCTCCCTTCGCTGCCCTAATTATGCCAAACAGCGTATACGCCTCCTAGACAGACGTGAAAACCTGAACATTCCAATGCTAGATATCAATATTTCATCCGATAGTTCTTTTGTCTACCTGTTGCGCAAAGGATCGCCTCTACTGCCATTTGATGTTAATATTAAAAATCTCGCCACCCCTCAGTATGTATTTGAAACTAAACGATTTTAAAACTGATTCTGACCGTATCTAGATAATCTACTCATTGTTAGCATCATTTTATTCGTCTACCTCTGTTTCTGTACTTTCCATACATTCGGCTTTCCGTACACGTCTCTCATCTGATCTGTCATAAGTTGTATTGTTGATTTTGTCCAGTGGTGCCATCAACATTGTACATGTATTGGGTTAGTGTTGCAATAAAAAATCTACCAGATATTTTCCCAATATACATCTCAAGTTCAAATTTTTGTCCATTCTATTTCAATTTTACAGCACGGAGTTCAAAACAGGACAGGCGCTAGTGATTACCAATAAGTTATTAAAAGAACAACGACTGGAAGAAAGAAGGAAAGAACGTGGGAATGGGGCGGTAAACGAGGAAACACATAAGACGGATGGACGAAGCACTGTATTTTCCACATGGTTTACAGAAATGGTTTGTACATTTGGACAATAGAGATGACTTGGGCTCACAAAGGAAATGAGACAAGTGTGGTACTCACCGTTACAAATTATGTCGCTTATATTTTTTGGGTGGATTTGGTCCACAAGGTTATCGTGGTCCTCTAGCCTGAACACCCTGCTCGGATCACCAGCAATATTCAACAGGACATCTTGACGAATGTCGGCTTCCCTGCCAACACCCACAGCAAACACGGTGACTCCCACGTCTCGTATTAACCGTGCTGAATCGATGTACCCCGGAGTATCTTCCGGATTATCGTCTGTTAATACGACCAAAAAGTCAAGGGTTGTGTTCCGACGGCCATTTTCTTCGAGAAAGGAATTGTTGCGCACATGGTCAAGACCAAGTCCTGTAAATGTGTGGCCTCTGTCGTACGGTATATTGTCAATCTCAGTTAAGAGCTCATCTCTGGTGTAATTTTCGTTTAGCTTGATCCGAGTATCCTGGGCGTCGACGTTACTGAACGTGACAACACCGACCCTTGTCACGTTTTCTGCCAGTGTAAAATAGTTGGCCACATTGACGACGAAAGTCTTCGCGTCTTCAAACCCGCTTGTCCTGAAACTCTCCGAGCTGTCTACCAGGAAGACCAGGTCTATTGGATATGGACAGGGATTGGCTGAAAATAAAGAAAACGAAAAATTGATACAGTGGCTATCAAATGCACAAAGATTTAGCGTCCGTTGGGGGAAAAACTGGATAGTTTAATGGAAAACTACTTCTCGCCTGACAATATGTCATCGCGGCCCTGTCATCTTACATATTGGAAGGAAAAATAAAGATCTGACTTTAATTGACTTTATTTGGATTCACAATTAGCTTGGTATTTACTGGCTCAATGGAAAGTTATACTCACTATACTCATTTGCTGTCAAGGAGGACTAAGTTACATTAACCTTGGACAGCTGTGTGATGAAATAAATAGAAGAGGCATGTAGAAGCACCCATCCACGAAACGGCTGGTTGTAGATTATAACATTTGCGAAATATCTACTTTGCCTTTAATGTAGTTGTGTGTGCAATATGAACATTGTACGAAAAGGATCATGTCAAAATCCACTGATGCCACTCTTGCATCTGACAACATGCATTTTCTCTAATTGTCTTGTCTTTGAGGAATTCTAACCAGCTTGCCACAACAGCACGTCGTATTAACCAATAAATAAATAAATCAATTAACGCCATTGCTCAACAACTGTAACAGGTACATCGTATTGAATACAGAGAATAGGACGTCGTGATGAAACTAAAAAAGACTCACGTGGTGGAGTAGGAATCTGGGAGACAGCTGTAGAACAAAAATAGATACATTGTTACTTGGTCACTTTCCATTAAAAAGTACGATAATACTGACATGTTAATAGCCCTAGTTAGCTTTAATTCATCTAGATATGATACGATAAAAGCATTTTTTATGTTAACTATAAAGAGTGATATCTATTGCAACACATTCACGAGGTTACTTTGTTATCACTTCAGAACAGAAAGAGTAACAAAACGCCAGGTTACATCGAACATATACTTCCACTAGTATAGGATCATTTTGGATGTAACAGTGCATCACATCTGGCCACTTGGGTCAAGATCATAATGATGAACAAGCTATCATTACTTCCAGCATCGAGGCTATGCTTCAATCGGAGTTTGTCGGTTTGTCGGTTTTTAGTACGTCCATGGAAAAAGTTTGTAAATAGTTGTATCTCCATGACTGACAAATGAGCACACACATTAAAACTGTTCGAAAGAAAGGAAGAAGGGTTTGTTTTGCGACCGACCAGTAACTGATAGTTTTCAGTCTCGGGAGCTCGAGCTAAGTAAGGAAGTATGTAAAACGTTCTGTAGTTAGAAACTTTTCTTAAGCAGGCCTTTGTCCCTGGCTTCAAACCCTGTTTATTCCCTACTACCAGGTAGCAACAAAGCTACGGTCCTGTCAAAATTACCTTTGCACAGAAGATGACGAGCTGTGAGTGCCGCCATAAGCACGTATCCCTACACCTGCTGGACACTATGTCAAGGGTTTAGCTTAGACTACGCGAGTACATTTCACTTGATAACATTTTAGCGGCAATAACTTTAGAATGTTAACAAAATTGAGATAATGGGGAGAGGTCAATGAATTATGCAGACTTTGACTTCAATAATCTTATCTTCAATTTTGCTTGATCATATTTACTAAAGTAACGACTGCTCTGATACATCTGCCATCTTACGGGTCTCACATTTGCGATCCCAAGTTTTTTAAAACTTGTCAATAGAGCAATGGAATCGCCAGGCTTGGTATCTACTTGATCATCCTTTGACCGGGGACAGTCTTTCGGGCCACCCAGGCTATTGTCTTAATTGCCCCACCTGTATCAGTCAGATAATCTGGTTTCTTTCCATTTATATATCTACATATTCAACAGTAATCGCTCAGTCATACTGCTGGAATTCGCTAAAGAGACAAGTGAAGCTCCAATCATTGTTGTTTCATCCAAACGGTTATAACACCTCCAGGCTATGGCTAACCCCGAATTTCACTAGACTGACTAATCAGCGCCATTATCGCCGGAAGGCTCGAACATCTTCAAGGCGCACCCTGTCAAACAAACGTTCTTTGTGTGATTGAATTCCTCAGTATTTTAGACTTAGCAAATTTTGCACATGATGTCTTCACAATTGCTGGGTATATTAAGAATTGAGAACTGTCAAGAGCATCTTCGTCGTAAGCGGTTAAGGCCCTGGGAGGGTGGTCACATTGATGCATGTATTCTAAATGAAGAAGCGTTCTTCTCTTCCCAGTAGATTTCATACAAAACTAAGTATAAGTTTTGTTAGAAAGTGAAAAGATCAAATGATACCAACTTTATCTCATGAATGTTATTACAAAAAGGAGCTGCCAAATGTTCTTGACGAATTATGCACAGCTGAAAAGCCATCCAACGAGGTCATATGTCACGTCAAACTAGTGTCGATTAATGTCGTTGTGTCTGCGCACCACTTATGGCGCTATGAGCCCTCAGGGACGGACTGTTGTGATCTTTATTTGTGCCCGTAGAAAAATTAAAAATAACACATAGCAAGAACAGTTTGGTAAAATTCGTAGTCGTATGAGAGTTTCTCAATCGTTGTGACGTGTTGTTTGAAGATGAAGACCTTGACTGCCAAACAGCTTAAGTTTAAAAGAACCTGACGACAGCGAAAATGTCTAAAACCCGCCTAATCTGATTATTTCATTCACATTTTAAGCCTCGATCAATGATATTCTAGCCTACTTGCGCAGGTCATACTTAAAACAAATCCACAGGGAGGTGCTTTTCTACATTTACAGTGTTGGAAAACATCTATCGCTTAAGATGATTTAGGTTGGGTGAAATCTGTGAATAATCAGATATTTAAGTTCTTGTGAAGTGTCAACGAGTTCTGTTGGCCAGAAAAAACAGCTTAGGGATCCATGCCACAAGGTAGCTCACAAATCTGTGTTTATCGATTGTTTTATTCTTCAGCAAACATCGGTGGGAATCGGTGGGAAGTTTACACAAAGTGTGTGAACAGATTGCTGTAGTTATTGTATATCATTAGAATGAGTGAAATGGTACAAAAATTACCAAAGGTTGATTTGTGCCTAACTGTATATCAAAAGCACCTACGCTGTGGCAAAAACCGTTGAAAAAACCTTTGTTTACAGCAAGGTCAACGCCATCGAGTCATGGCAAGGTCTCGGGGTAACACACAATAGAAGCTAGCTACTGTAGCATTTATGATGTTCAGATGTTCATGGTGTAGACCTAAACATTGTTGCTTGATAAATGTCGATTGATTGTTTCTTCGGCGCTTCGCCGTATTTGAGACTTTGGAGGCCATTGTCGTAAACAAGGCTATGGCCCTTTTCTTGGACACACTTTAACTTATACTTCATGATAACAAATAATGTTGTGCAACCTGTATAGTGCATTTGGTGAATTTAAGTGCACCATCGTATCAACAACGTCAGCTGAACACAACCTCGAGCTCCAGTTACGAGTTTAGCTATATTGTAAATTGCCTTTGATTGCACGCCAATTTTTCTCTAGATATTAGCCCTACAAGGTCACTGGCAATAATGGTGGCAAAAGGCACAATACATGACATGTTGAAACAACTCAATTTGGCTTACGCAGAATTGCATCGCGTTTATCAATCAATCTAACAATAGTAATATCCATTCATACACTACAAAATTACTATCAGTGTCGCAGTTAAGTGATTAAGATCATTCGACAGCCCATCCCTCGTACCAACTTAGTATGGTGCTGTCCACACCCTAAACCTGTTTTTCTAACACAATAGACAGTACATGATTATCATTAAAAATTCATTCTCATGCATGCATTCATATTTATTGATACCCTCATAAACCAGTGTTATCTATTGGAGAGCAAAAGGTAGGATTAATTGAATGTGATGAAGAAAACATTCAGAGTTACTCACCCAAGTGCACATTAGCCACGAGAAGGGCGCTGACAAGCCCAACGGCAATCTTCATATTGTCCGCCGAACTGGACCCTCTGTTCTTCTCAAAAGTGGCTGAAATCCGTCGCACAAGTTGAAATTGTTGAAAGTATAGATGGCGAGATGAACCCTATCTATTGAAACACACTCTTGCAACGATAATCTGGTCTTCAGCGAAGATATGCGCAGAACTGGTACCCCGACGTGAACACGCGTCTACCTGTGTGCGCCTCTACAGTAGACTGGCGATTAGAGTACGCCCCCCAAACGGTGGGTGTGGGATACAGGTACCTTCATATGACGTCGTTCAAGAATGTCATAGGTGTGTTCAGGGTCATCTTCATATATACTTAAGGAGGTGTAAATTCCATCGACAATTTTACAAACCACAAGCCAATTACGTACAGGAGTTGTGACGTCACCGGTTGTAAAATTGTACTGTTCAAGGAACAAAAGAAAAAGATGATATTTGAAATCACGAAAATATATGGTGTCCGTTTCATGACATTTTTTTCCAAAACGGGTGTCATCACTTTAGCCTGATCACGTTAGCCTCCTTTGTAAATGCAAGAGGATTATTGAACTCTGATTGCAACCTTTTTACGTGTCTACAGTTCATTGTTTTGCGATTAAATATTTTGGTTAAGCACGTCGATGTAACTCCGCTGACCTGTGATCATACAGCTCTAACATAAGCTGTTCCATGCGCGCCGCCTTGGGGCAGGCAAGACAAGCTTGCAATTAAAGGATGTAGTGGAGGCTATGTTACTGGTGCAATCATTAGCATTGTTCAACATACCCACTCTAATTGCGGTGATAAAGACCCAACTCGACTAACAATGCTACAGTTAAAACTGTCTTGAAGGGTGATGTCGAACTGTGGCAATAGCTGAAATCCACTCCGGGAGTTTGGTCCAAAACCGCGATCCTCCAACCCCTTTGGCCGCCTTTAGTCTTAGCCAGGTCAGTAACTTATCTGCCTGCAGGGCTACGGGGTTCGAAGCCCGGAGAGGAACGTGACAAGCTTGCCAAGTAAACAGTTATCAGTACGCCATTATGTTAGTAGATGCAGACTTTTTGTTGAAAGGGCCATCTCCCTCTGTTTCTTGTTATCGCTGTACATGGAATCATTTTTTCAAACTGCAAAACCGATATTCCTCTGTTCAGCGTCTGGGACTGCAGATGATTGATTGATTGATT
>LZCU01061236.1:3198-15389 GCA_001663935.1 Asymmetron lucayanum | reverse complement strand
TAAAGTATGTCATCATTCATGTAATGTATGTAAAAAGCTGCCCTGGTGGTGAGAAACGTTGACACTTATTGCTCTGTCTTATTTTGCAGAGGCCAGATGTCGTAGCCAAATAACAGCCTCCACCAGGGTTTCCTACGGGAATACGGATCGTAGGATTGGGCAGAATTGGTATAAAATTTGCCAGGAGAGTCCAGCCCTCGGGGTTTTTATATTTCCCGCACAGAAACTGCGCGGCAAGCCAAATCATACGGCAACAAAAGTCCCCTGGCAACATTACCCAACATAACATTAGCCAGCGTAGTTAGTCTGGAGGAGACTAACCAAATAACTGCACATGGATTTATGCTTAGACTTGCCGGCAACGCCTGCATTCCAAACATAATTGTCAACCGACATCATGGTCACATGATCTACCTGTAAGTAATTACGTCATAAAGGTATCAGATTACAGCCCCACCCTCACCTCAATTTGACCCCTGCATAAAATTAGGCTACCCACCAGTGACTGTTTTAACCAATGAAACAACGTAACATGTAGGAGGACATTGATCTCTACATACTGTACAGCACGCGAGTTTTGCGTCAAAAAAATTAAATATATATGTATCGGCCTTGAGATGACAAATTCAAACATTCGTGAACAGCCGACATCTTCCCGACATGATGGTTTAACCAAACATGGTAAGTCGAAATAGCCTGAAACAGCCAGACAATCTACATCGTGGTAATAAAAACGTAACAACCACAAAGCTACATGTGCAGATACGATCTGGGTTCATGTTCAGACTTGCCACTGTCTTCTAAATTTAACATGCCGTCATTGCTACGCCCACAGTCTCGTGACTTCACGGTTTACGTCATGGGCGTTCTAACATTGAAAAAAAACTTGTGTACGTTATTTCAAGCAAGGTTTCAACAGGCTTTCTAAAGAACAAAGAAATTTTAAGTGTTACCGTACAGTTTGGCGGAACAAAAAATAACGTTGGTACCTGAATACCCAAGGGAGAGCTGTCCCACCACGAACAATACGCACAAGGTGGAGGGTACTGTACCTGAACTCATTTTGGGGGTTTTGGGCAGAAATGGTGAAGAGCCGGAAGTCCCCGTGCTTTTATACCGCGGTCACATGGTTCATAGCCAACCACAAGGAGGGCGACATACGAGTACAAACTCTGCGGTAAATCTTGCGTATTTTCTTTAATTTTCGCTTTTACTAAGTTTGTTTCTAGCTTTTTAGTTTTTCCATAGCAGTTTTTAAAATCAAAACTTCCTCATTCAATTTTACTAGTATATACTACACACCACGACCCCCTGTCATCATTTGAGGTAGAATCGTCCTTTACACGTGACGTTGGCATGACGTCCGGCTGCTAGCTACGCAACGGACCTTCCTTGATGACTAGGCATTATGACATCATACGATGTATATGCATTTGGGGAACTTCAGTGACTATGTGGAAACCCCGCGACAATGGGTGAAGTTTGACACTGTGAGTGTGACGCTTTACAGTCAGCAAGGAACAATGAACCTTTTGTCAATATACCTCCTGTATGAACGAGGTGAGCGAGGTAAGCAACAATGACGCATGTCTATCACAGACTGGAGAATCCGTACCCCCTCCCCACGCTGTACATTGAAACTTAGCAATTGTTTTTGGTTTTGGCGGTTTCATTACTTAAAGTGACAATGCTAGTTTACCAAAGCGTAAGTACAAAGACTGCACTGAATTTGCGGTAATAGCCTGTGCAACAGTATTCAAACTGGAAACAAAAGATATAGTTAGGATCGTCAGTCCCTTGAACGTCACCTTCTAAAACTAGAAACAAAAAGCACGTGGAAACACAAAAACTCGCCTGGGCAGCTTGCCTCCCTAAGGTATTCCTTGCTTCTTTTGACGTGATCTGTACGTTAAGTGTAAGAAACCTACCCCCCCGGTTAGGAGACACCTGAAATTTTAACATTAAACATTTAAACATTTCAACTCTATAAAACAGTGCCGTTCTATACAAATGTTGCCTGCAGTACGTCATGAATATCCAGAGATGGCTTGTCTCACGACGGCGATGGCAAAAACACGATGAAGGTTACAGCGATCCACTTCATTACCTTCGTCATAATTTCGGTCGCGTGTGTCTGTATGTTTGTCTACTGACAAGATAACTCAAGAGTGCCTTAGTAGATGGATTGTCTTCATACTTGGTATGTGAGTTGATCTTTATAAGACCGTGAAATGATTAGATTTTGGGTTCCCTAGCGGCGTGTTATGGTACTGCAGTTGAACTTCCGGTTTTTGTATCTCTTGATTTGGAGATGCTAGCTATAGGGATGCCAAATTGGAGTGGCAGATTGTTCGGGATTGTAGCTGTACACATCGCCTATTAGTGTAGTCTTCTGCAGAAATGGAGGAGGTCTCTTAAGATAGGTGTAAAGTGCCTTTTTTCCAAGGGTAAAACAAAGTGACCTGTCAGGAATTCGAACTCGGTACCTTATGTCACTCTGGTGAAAATGACTAACTAGCTTTGGTTAGGACGTCCCCGAATGGGACGTTAAATGGAGGTACCATGTATGAGGAGAGCCACAACTCGGCACGTTAAAGAGCCCACCACACTTATCAAAAAGAGTAGGGGATCATCCCTGTGAGTGTGGATCAAATCTATCAGTCAAGATATGCAGCTTGTACTCTTCAGTACAAACCTAATGTGTTACGCCTTGATGCGGTTTACTGCGTATGCAAAACAAACAAACAAACAAACTGCTGTAAGGATTGCTGGAAATATTATATGTGCACGTATCTTTGAGGACATCTTGCGACTTTTTCCTGAACTAGAGTTATGTCAAGCTCGGGTTGAAGACAATGGAAACCTTGTCTTGCCGTGTTACACCATTACATACCGCATCACGAACTTGGCATTACTATGTGTTGACATTTATTGGAATGTTCCAGTCTTCCTTCAAGGCACTAATGCCTCCTACATAGTGCCGTATAACTATTAATAGATTGCATCATATATCCCCAGCTAGCCAGAAAATATAGATGTATGTGTCCTCCGGAGTTTTGGTCTTGGATGAAACATCTGACACTTCAAAAGAGTGGCTGGCTTTTTTAGACACTTTGACCATTGCACCCTTCAAAGCACCCCTGTGGCGTTTGGTTCATTCCTGATACGTGTCCCTGTGTCTGGCAGTGACGTAAACAAGAAGCTGCAATCAGTATACGTAATAAGCAAGGTGATTTTGCCATGGTGATCTTCATGAGATCGTCCAAACAGCACTTTTTAATTAATGCATCCTGTCCTACACCTCTGGTACGTCATATAAAGCAAAGGTATGCCCCACATCAACAGTGAAGACCACCGAAGACGTTTGACAGGTTAGTTATTTTGTCTGCATTTTGCATCGTACCAGTATATGTAAATAACACTGAAGATCGTTGTTTAAATTCCTTGAACGTCTTAATCAATGATACAGTAAATATCGTCCAACTGGGGTGAAGCCCTGTCATATTTCAGGAACGGAGCACGGCCGACGAATTTAGGACAGCAAATTGGGAACATTCTTAGGACAGTCGAGGATGTGCGTAGAGATGTCAGCTGTCTTGTGAAATGATGTGCATATGTCATGACAAATATTTCCCGCTCGCCTTTGTAGAAGACAAAAAAGACGTCCGTTTTTTGACAGATATGTACTTCTTTCAAAACTGACATAAAAATAATTAAGGATGTTTGCGACGTGTGTGGGAATGAGCAAGGTCATAAAGGTCTTGATTATCAACTGCCAATTTATTACTGTAAATTCTGTATCGGCCTGAAGAGAAGAGCGTCAAGAATAGCAAATGCATGTAAATCGTTCTCCTCCAGATATAGACGGTTCTGAGTTCTTTTCTATTGAGTAGGTCTTTGTCTTCAGGCTCAAAATCATTAAAATGCACTTAAGTGGTGTTTCGACAGGGACGTCATAAATAACGAGCAGCCCATCGATGGCACCACTAAGCTGTTGTCCAATCATGTAAGCCCTGGCATGTCACGCCATGGATCGGGGATTCCCCTTGCGGCAGTTCAAACCTGTTTACGCGTTCGGCACACCTTCAGTGTACCTTGTCCGTTGCAACTGTAAACCAATAAGACATTCTGTCAACTTAAGCTTGGGTAAACAAACACCCGACGAGTACCCAGGTACTGGCAAGGACGTCACAAGGTTAATCGATCACTCAGACGGCACACCTGTTCTTGTCGCGAGCTCAGTGAAGGCATCAAAAGAGTTTCAAAGGAACCCAGCTCTTGACAAAATGACCGAGACCGTCAATTTTAACTGGCTTGTCAGAGTATCCCATTTCTTCTGCAATGTTTTCATTGTCTTCAATAACTACAAGTGAACAAACACTGCAAAGGTTTTCTCCCACCCCTCCATTTATTTGACCGAAAAAGGTCAAAATTTCAAAATTACACCTGGCAGTGTGTCAAGCTGACTTATTCAGTTACTACACTGCAATAATCTAGTTTACAAATACCCCTTACAATATGATGGACTGTTCCAAATCTTCAACACTATAGAACACCACCCATTTTGGTTAGGCTACCGACCAAAGCACATTTCTTGTCATTTGGTTATAATGTCATGGTCAGGAGCGAGCCAGACAGATATTCTTAAGATTATGGCTAACAATATCATCGAAAGCTCGATAAAACCATGCCTGCAGCTCAAAAGAGCACAACAGCACCTGAGTATATGTTCGCAAGCAACCCCCTATATCAATTTCAAGGTCATTTTAGATTATTGTAATGGAACGGAGGCGAACATATAGGCCATTTTAGCTTAAAAAATCTGTAAAATAACACAATTTCATATGCCTACATATAAAAAGATTGTCCTCAAGAGGATTTTTGCTGATCGAAATATGATATTCTGTCATACATCAAAATAGACTCCCCAGCTATTATTTTTTCCAGACTCTAGCCATTGGAATCAAATTTCGTTATGGAGCAAATCAATATGTTGGCAATTCAGGTGTGTTACATGTGTAGTTGAAAGTAAAAAAAGAACACATGCATTGCGGTAATATGTAGAATGAAAGCTCATCTGTGTTGCTGGAATCCATAGTCCGAAGAATACAGCTAGCATCTGATGAAGGCTAAGGATTTGGCCGAAAATTCATGGTATGTAAACCTTTGTGTTGGATAAAAGTGCAAAAACTATGGACAACATCAATACGTGTTACAAATCGCACATTATGCAAACAATGTATCATTTCATCGCCCTGTGTCGTTGCAACTGTATTATTTGTTTCCCCTTTCAACTAATCGTTAAATTGCCCACAGACACATTGAATGAAACCTTCTGTGAAGACCTCTTGCGATCTTCGTCTGAACAACAATGATCACCGCGTTTCGCCCGTGCTTTGGATTGCCATTTTTTGCACCAGGGTGATTCATGTGCTCTTTTGCCATACCAATCAGTTGTGTATATGCAGACATGTAGGTACATATTGTAACTTGACAAATGAAGCTGCAGCTATCTTAATCCCTTTCAAAACCCTGATTCAAAATTGATATAACTCTACAGCTTAGCTATCCTGATTTTTGACCTGAACGACAACCTGGAAGTGTTGCATCAGCCCAGCCTTTTTCAACTATCAGGTGTGTAAGCAAAAGCCAAATGGGCAGAGGTCATATAGATACTTTCGTGCTTCCTATGGCTGTATGATGCAACTCATGATGATGCAATGTAATCCTTATCTTTGTTCTTATGTGCACATGA
Source organism: Asymmetron lucayanum (assembly GCA_001663935.1). Lineage (NCBI taxonomy): Eukaryota > Metazoa > Chordata > Leptocardii > Amphioxiformes > Branchiostomatidae > Asymmetron > Asymmetron lucayanum. The sequence goes on along the minus strand of LZCU01061236.1, from coordinate 9,634 downwards.
GTATATCTAGAATTCAGGACAACATTGCATCATTTAAAGTAACCTTAGTCAGCCCCAAAACAAGGTGTACGACCTCCGCCCCTTTGGTATTTGATCATATAATTCAAACACCCGGTAGGTCAAAAAGGGCTGATGCAACACTTGAAGGTCCAAAATCATATTAGTCTGTAATATGTAAATCTGTATGTAATCAAAACCTAGTGTATGTTCTTTATGACAATTTAACTAAAGCTGACAAACACGTTTCCAGGTGCCAGTGGTGTTCATCACATCCTTCAAAAACCCGTAACTCGAAACTTGTTTTTGAGTTTCATTGAGTTCGTCTTTGAGAAAGAGAATACACATCCTGGGAGACTGCCAAAAGGGAGGGGCTGCTTAGTGACGTTCAGATTATATCCAATCAGAGCTTTTGCACGCCCACTCCTATTCCACTGGTGCGCTATCAAATATGCTCCAATCAAATAATTCTCCACAACCATAGCGCACTCAAAGGAAGGTAAGGTATAGCCTGCTTTTTAGAAAAATACTTGTAAATGGTAAGAGCGTTGGGAATGTCTAGATATGAGTCAATAATTTGGCACATATCGTCTAATGGCGCCGACACTGAATGGTATGACTTCGTCCTGCTAAAAAAATGTCCTTGTTGGGAGGGAAGAGTATGTATATGGGAATGTTCAATTTAACACCAGCCTCTATCATGAATATGTCACCAAAGATGTCCCATTGTGTTCATGTCTTAGTTCATGCTTTGTCTTGTACCTCAGTGGATAAAAGAAGCACACGAGTCTGCTCATATACAGCTTTGTTCTTCTGCCGTGGCAGACATTTGAGATAGCTAATGGTCTAATTGTCGAGTCGTTTGAGAAGTAGCAAGGCCACGAGGGTCATGATAAGCACCATGGTCAGTTGCTAATGTTACTGCAATTGATCCAAAACAACGAGAAACGTAAAAAAACGAACAGCAACAGTAGTGTAGATTCTTCTTCTCTGCATGTGGGGTTCTAATTATGGTAAAATGACCTTGAAATGTTGCATCAGTCGTTTTAAGCCTCAAAGGGCGGGGTCCACCCTTTGTTGTTTAAAAACGGCTGATGCAACATCCCGGCGGAAGCCATATATGTTACTTCAGGCTATATGATGCAACTAATGGTGATGCAATGCAATTCCTACGCGCACTTGATCATATTTTTATTCTTAAGTAAAGAATAGCCAAGAATGGCATGATCACAAATTGCTTCATAGAAAGCCGGAAGGTGTTATTACCTTTACCTGTTGAGTAGATCATTATCTTGTAACATGGCATTCACAAACATGCTTTTAAGTGGTAGTGCGACTGTGACGTCGTTCAGTCAACAACGCAAATCCAGCGGCGGGTCGACTCGTCCAATCCGGTCCGATCTAAGATATGGCATGTGCGCCGATTTCGGGGATTCCCCGTTACGTCAGTCCAACCTTGTTTACCCGTCAAACACACCTTTTCTCCGCACCTGGTCTTTTGTAGCCCTCGCACACGCGATCTGTTAGCTTTAGTTTGGGTAAACGCCCCGTGGACACTTTAGTTACAATACAAACTGCAGGAGTCAGGACGAACAGTACTCGTGGCTAGTCCATTGACTACCACGACATGGCGCTTGAAAATCTGAACACAAACGCAACTCTGATCTTGAGGTGCAAAGTCACCTCGGCCGCCGTCGAACATGGCGGAATCGTCACTATTTTTGTATACCTCACACAACATTTCTTTCATGCGTCACAGGGTCCGTTTTTAATGACATCGATCATGAAAGCGAGAAGACGTTTTTACTTCCAAGATATGTGGTTATATTGTGTTTATTCGTAACTCAGAATCTGACGTATTTCGAGTGCAGAGAGAAATTATTGAGGCTAAAGGTAATTCCTTTATTTTGTGAATAAAGGCTAGTATTTACACTTATTGAGATGACAGTAAATCAAACAAACAAATGACCGTCAGCAAGAAAATTGCTTAAAACTTATAAATATATGTAGAAGGCAAAAATATGTTCTAGTCGGGTTGATCCCTTCACATCATCACACTTGTAAACTCACCGGCACATCGACTTATGAATACTACAACGTCTTGGGGCGACTTGCAGTTGTATGATCTCTAAATACTGCTCCCAATCCGTCTTTTCAGGTGGCATATAAAGTTTATGCTGCATGTTACAAGAGGGACGCCAAAAGAGCCATGGAGTACGGGGTGTATACGCAGAGTCTCCTGTTTCTTATATTGGTGGCATGTTTGAAAATGACAGTTGGAGAGGATACAACAACCTCTTCTACCTGTCCTGAGGGCTTTGGATGGGACCGAGTGCTTAACGAATGTTTGGACTGCGACATCTGCAACAGAATGCCTGACACATCCATCTGTACTTACTGCAAAGGTAAATACATATCCGGGTCTATGATAATCTTATAGTAATACAACAAATTAATACATTATTGCGACGTTCGATCTTGGAGTGAGGAGTACACCACATGGCTCGCCGTTATTTCTTAAGCACATCAAGTTTTCAAAGCGTTGTCAAAGTGTACAACGTCAGCAGAACATGATAGCAAAGCGGTAGGGTAGAAGCTTCTATTAGTCACACATGCTCTTACTCTTTTAGGCTTGTCTTTGTTAAGGAAATGTTATGAGAAGAAACGCCCATTCCTAGTAGAGAATGAATATACAAAAATTGCAGGTTGGAAAAAATGCCACGTTTTTGCTCGTTTCCGTAGTTCGTATAATGTCTGTGAGCAAAAACGAGTCCCAACCTGCAATTTTTGTACATTCCTTCTCTACTAGCAATGGACGTCTCTGATAGTCTTTAAAATCTACTATTATGGTCAAGTTCGATATGTAAGTTTCCTTGTCTATGCCTTGTGTTGGCTGGTGATCTATCTTTAACACAGATATTTGTCTGAGATTTTATTCTTCGTCCGTTTAATAGGCGATGGGTCATCGGAAACTTCAAGTGATCACAGCTTTCGGGTTAATCAAGCTCAAAGTATGGACATCGCAAACTTCTACCAGTGTCAGGACGGATACGAGTTTGACCCAGTTGTGAGCGATTGTATGCCGTGCAGTGTGTGTGTCGACATGCCAGCGACAAACATCTGTGTAAAGTGCCCAAAGAGTAAGTTATTCACGTTCCACATTTCTAAAGATTTGAGCTCACCTTTCTACCTGTAGTCACGTTTACCCGGGTGTAAATATTAACCAGAGTTCAGAGCGGTCTAGTAAGCCTGAAGAGAGCGAAATTATTTCCATGAATACATCATAAATCAAAGTGTCACGGTAAGTTGAATTTACATAATATGCATGCAGTATAGATAGTTGATAAAATGTAACATTAGAGAATTGTTTCCGATTCATTGATGAATTTGGAGTAGACTTTCATACAGTCTTTTGTCAAATATGTTGTATAACTTGTTTAGATATGTTGTATGACTTGTTATATGTGCCTGTATAATGGTGACAGGTAGTAGCTTGAATAGTAGATGGAGTATTGTTAGTCATTCTCAATCGGTAAACTGTCCATCACCATTTATTTGTCTAGATGCACAGCCAGATGATGTTCAGCCCGATTTGCTCGCTGTTATTACCATCCTGTCACTAGTCACTGTCTTTGCCTTATCCCTGACTGCCTGGTGCACATGGAAGAGGTTTCCAAGACACTTAAACGTCGGTAAGATGACCGGAAAAATTAAGAATAATAACATTTTTGCTATTAGAGTAGTCACGGGGAAGTGCAAGTATAGAGGAATCATATTTGATTCATATCAACCTTATGTAAATTTCTAGAAGCCTTGTACAATAGTTATGAAGCATACCGTTGCACCTGTCGCCTGCTTTTTTCAGTCTTCCAGCACAAAATGTAAGCTGAAGAAAACCGAACCCAAAAATGGTCCGGTCTTTTTTAAAGCTAATTCGACAAGCGACCTAAGTCCTTAGATAGGACTTAGCAACATCTGATAATATCAAAAGACGTTAATTGTAATAATGAGCTGACAATTGATCAAATGTAAAACAAAGTCACTTTCTCCCTGCCACAGATGACGCAGAGATCAGACAACCAATCCAGGAAACCGTTGGACCTGATGAGACGGCGGTAGACAAAGAGACAGTGGTCTAAGAAAATGCATAAGAGCTAATACCATGATTTTGAAAAGAGAATATACAAAAGAAAAAAAGGTACAGAAGGAGCAACCCCATGCCCTTTCCATTGAATCGTTGTATAAAGTGATTTTTACACCTTGCATGCTGCTGGCATGGGATAATTTTGGGATAATAATAAGTCGTTAATTTAAGAAAGTCACATCAATAGCAATAATATAATGATAATATAGTGAAATTTCAGAATTTTTGCAGAAATATTATTTTTACTATTTGTCGCAAGTTTTTATCAAGTGTTTTCTATTTTCTTTTTGTTTATAGGTCGTATGGCTCATTCATTTCATTGTCTGTTCACACGAAGCTACATTTAACTTCGGCCTTCCCTTCATGTTATACAAGTTTTGCAAAGCTGATATTTATTACACACACGGGTTAATGTTTTCGTGTACAAGGTATTGGTTACGACTTGAAATTTCTACAAATGAGAAAACAAAACAACAGCTTAGCACTTTTGATTTCAGTAGAACAGCCGGAAACTGTTACACTGTCATTTCAGTTGTTAAAATGTAACGTTAGCCGCAGCTTACTCATTGTTTTCTGTTATAAAGGTTATATTGTTGTAAATATTATAGCTTCATTTATTAAAGGAAGTGTATTGTTAACCTCCTGATTTACGTAAAAGCATATGAAGGGTTTTTTTGACACAAGGCAGCGCTGTTAATTTGATAAATAGAGTCTGTAATAAAAGTTTCTTCTCAGAAACGTATGTAACATGCAGTCAACGGAAAATCATGAGATGTTTGATGACTAAGTGTCCAGTAACCTTGGCCTACTTTGTCTAGAATCAAATGGAAATCAACTTCATTTGATTGACAGATAAACGTTCTCTCAGTCCAAATGCTTTATCACATGAGGCATTTACATTTAGTAAGGATCACGGGCACTGCAGCAGCAACGTAAACTGAATGAGTCTAGAGTACATGATAGGTCCTAATACCAGTAACTCTGTACGCATCATACTAGTGGTTAGGGCACTTACCTTTAGGGGTCAAAGGTTATTATCAAGGTCACTTTGTTTACTCTTGCGCGAAAAAAGACACTATATTCAATTCATCGTTGTAGATTACGAACGACCAGCATTTCTCTCTGAAATATTAGCTTCAGGATACGGATCACCCGACTATTATTATAATGTCATTCCAAAGTTACCTATTAGTAAGAAACCAAGTCTTCTTACCGTCTATTTGAACTTAATGTGAACCTCGTTTGCCTTTCTTGGTAAATATCTGCAGATGAGGCTCTTTTTCTTAATCCCATGCAGCCATGCGTCCATCCTATATACACAATCAGCGAAATGATTAACTTCTATAATGCCCATGACGAATTTAGAAGAATGAGGCAGTTGTGGGTCTCTGTACGATATAAATAGCATTGGGGATTTATCACACATGTACAACCAGGTGATTTCCAGTTGGTCATTGAGTGTTTTGAACCCTACGTAGGTGTTTTCCGCAAGTGACTAGGTCATCGAAAAACGGGAACTGAGTCAAGGACTTTCTGAATATCTCCGTGTCAAGACGTTTTAAAGACGGCTGAAAGAAGCATTGGTTGATAACTTTCAAACATGTTATAGTACCACATGACTAGTTACGCAGTTTTTGAATTGTATCTATGTTGTCTTGGCCAATCAGAGCACGCCACACGTCTTGTCCACTTCAGTTGTTAGACTCGAAAGGAAGAAAGTAGTGCCGCGGACATATCACGCCTGCAAAAATGGTAAGGTTATACCGTAGTAAGGTCGAATTGATTTTGTAAGTTCCGATGGAAGAATGGTCATTTCTGTACAGTTCTTACATTCTAGTTGTTCTTCCTCAGCGGCGCATCGATATATACATGGAAGTGTGATAATTCCCACTACCGTGTATAATGGCGTCTAATGGCGTCTTGTGGAAACAGGCATCTCACAGGATCATCGGAGACCATTTTAAACTTAGCCAAGCTGTTCGTATATGCGTCTTCAGTCAGCGAGTCCTCGTTTTGGGTCCCTACAGACAAAAAATGACAGATTTGCTTTGATTTAGCGGTCTCTCAATCCGTTGGTTTAGCAAGTTATTCTGTTTTCATGGCTTCGGATGTTACTTGAAGGTAAGTCTATTTTTCACACGTTTCTTCTCACGTGAAAGCTATGCCTTTTTGCCATAAAGAAACGTTTTCGCTAATGAGTCCGTATATTCATAAACATATCGTTCAAGTTCAATACTACGAACCGAGCGCTGTTTGTCGTATTATGTCATGATCTAACTTCCCTATTGTGCCAAA
>LZCU01060701.1:2046-12915 GCA_001663935.1 Asymmetron lucayanum | reverse complement strand
CAAATATCTGTAAATAGAAGGAAAATTTCAAGCAATTCCATTCATAGGATAGGTTCAGCAATTTAGATTTCTGCAGAAGAATAGGTAATATCTTTATTTGCATTTATAATCTTTGAATACAGTATAATAATTGCACAGTGTCACTTTGAGACAGTATGAAAGGATTCCAGTAGATTGAAATTAAAAGGCCCTGCTAATTCAACATTCAATTTTTGACCCAATGTACAGTCAAGTTTGAAATATTTTCATGTACGGATCTATCACTGATACTCATGTTCTAAAAATGTTGCAGTTTCTATCAATAGCTAGCAAATAACGCAATCTAATAATACAGTTTAAATGTAATTGAGTTTGTGAAACTCGATATGAAGCTTTCTTTTGCAGTTGTTCCCTACTGACCTGCACCCATCTGTGATTGGTCCCAAGGTCCGTGGTTATCTCCGCCCACTTGTCAATCACAGTTCTGATCTCAGCCAATGACATGAGAGGAAGGGTGATGTCTGTCCATGGATGAAAGCACATCACCTGGCTAAGAAAAGGAACTTCCCATCATAATGTTTTACAGCATTAGGTCAAGTTTTTATTGATTGCTTTCAAAGCAAACTCTTAAAAAAGTTTGGACTAATTTAAAAGACAAACATATCAAGATAAATAAGTAACAAATCTTAGATGTAGGTAGGGTTCTAAAACAGCTGCAAACATATTTGAAAAGCAGACATTTTACCATTTCCCTCTTGCAGAAGCTGCCTGTAAAAGTGGATGTTCACTTGGACCTGAAACAAAGATTATTGATGAGTAATCTTACTAAGTTAAGGTTTTGAAACAAAACTGTCAGATGGACAGCAAAGAAATATGTTATTGATCTCAACTCCCAGGGACAGTAGTTTTGTCTACCAACGTGCAGCTCTGGAAAGACTGTAGGAGTCATTTTCAGTGATATCATCAGGATGTTTGAAGAAGAGCAATAGTGCACACCAACATGTCAAAAAAAATTAAGGTTTGGGTCAAATTTGAGAAACAACAACATCCTGCAACTACCCCTGGTAACATCTCCACAAAGTCATAAACTATGTTTAAGATCATGGGTACCAATTGCTAAAGGTCAAAACATGGCACACATTTGTAACTGTTCATAGATGGCACAAATAGTAGATGACGCCAAAGAACATGGCACATCTCTTCAATAATTTTCAGAACCCAACTGCCACCAGCTAATTTACTCACCTGGGTCAGGTGCATCTGGCTGGAGAGCGGGGAAGTCGTTGTCGAACAAGAATGTGCTGTCGTAGTCAGGGTTCACCTGTTGGGACACATAGAGGTCCCCTGAATGAGAAATGCTCCTGAACAAATTAAAGAACCCACCACACTTATTGATATGAGCAGGGGTCTACCCTGGTGTGAGCAGATCATAGTAATCAGTCTGGACATAGAGCTTATATTTAGCTGCAGCTTTAAGTACAAACCTGGAGTGATATATTGTGATGAGGCATTTTACCACGTGATACAAAGAAAAACAAACATATTATACCTCACAGTCTTTTATTCTTGTTGCGACTAGTGGGAGGGTGTATTGTGACAGTGCTCTGTGGTTTTCAAGATGCAGTCAGTACTTTTACCGCTTTAGTACTTTGTGAAATGTTAAATACTATAGGGCTTATTGCATCGGCACTATGGATGAGAACTTTGTTTTGTAAAACAGGAACAAAATACATATTTTACTTTTGGTCACCTGAACTGCAGATAAACATAAAATAAGGTAAAATGAGAATCTTTCACCTTTCCATTGGCCCGAGTGGCCCCAGGACATAGTGGGTTCTTGGGGTCATGTCGGGGGATGTCCTCCTCTGGAGGCTTCTCCACCTGCCCAGACCATGGTCTCTTCATCCTGTGGGCTGACACCAGCACCCAGTCTCCCTTCAGGGGGTTGTACCTAACATGTTGGTGCTCTATGGAGGTGGTTTTCAATATGTAGTCAGTGCTTGATGAACAGTTTCATGTAAGGGGGAGGGTGCTGGCTCTCTATAGATGTGGGTCTTCATGTTGTATTCAGTGTCTGATGAAGTGTTTCAAATTGTAGGGTGGATTGTGACAGTGCTCTGCGGTTTTCAAGATGCATTCAGTACTTTTAACTCTTTAGTACTTTGTGAAATGTTAAATACTGCAGGGCTTATTGCATCGGCACTATGGATGTAGTAAAACAAAAAGTACAGGCTCCATCTACATGTGGGATGGTGAAGCATGTAAACATGCACAGAAAACCTATCTGTTCTGCGAGAAAGTTTCTTTCTATGTTCTGTCAGTACTAGGTGATGATGTGGTTGCCCTCTGCCCCTAGATGCATCTGATGTTAAATTTGGTGTCTGAAAAACAAGTTTGGATGCAGAGAGGGCTTTCAATTGTTGTTTCTCCTTCACTAAAGTCAATGTAACATGATTAGCTGATAGTTTCTCAGCAGCCTTTGTGGCTTCATCTTCTGGATTCAGTTAGATGATTCTCTGACTGTCAGGTGGTTAGTGGCCACGCCCCCAGTAGCTTTCTTTATTCTTTTTCAGTAGAGCTGTAGCAGCCATCTTTCTTTCCATCAATGTTTCCCCTGCTACACCTTTCATGAAGGAGACTGTAGCTTCGAGGAGCTTCAAAGACTGGACCTCAGTTCTGTCACATCTAATAATACTGTGAAGAACAGCAGGAACACTACGTAGGACAAACAAAGCTCAGGCAAAGGTATACTCATTATTCAATGGAGTTTATTCACTCTGTGACAACGTAAACAACTAACTTGTAGAATCTGATGGACCTTTCCTCTCTTTTAAACTAGGAAGTATATGTTATGTATCAATAAAAGCATCTTCGTTGACTGGTTTAACAGATCCATGTATGCAAATACATACAACATGCACATACCTGCAGTATTGGGATTGCAAAAAAAATGTCTGTCACATCATCATATCTATAACTTCACACACACCTGTGACTAAAAAATCAGAATATAGCAAGCATGTACCTGTTAGTATTATACTACTAGTAATGTAGTATCCGTAGCCCTTATTTTAAGAACTTTCAAACTATTTGGAAGATATCTGCTGATATTGCAAACAAACATACAGAGGTTTTCAGCACTCAAAGCAGTCAACACATAATACATAATACTCTGATGAGAAATACATCAAAAGGGACAGTATATTATATACATGTAACTTGTTCAAGTTTGTGTTTTTAAATGTGAAACAGACTGTCAGATTCTACCAACCACTATGCACTTGTAATCTGCAAAACACACAGTGCAAGGTGCACATGGGAGTGCCTGTGAATGGAGAGACATTTCATCGTTGATAGGCCAACCTCTTCACTGGAAACATATCAACAAATACATCATACTGTTGGGATTCTGTACCCTGCCGACATCTTGTTTTGCTGCATCTGCCTGAGCACTGCTAGTATAGAGTCCAGCTCTGCCCTGAACTGTTCAATCTGTCTGTTCTTCGACTCAACTATCTCTGCCCACTGTGAGTCAGATCGCCCCCCTCTTGGACTCAGCACCCCATTCTGTAGTCCTCTCTCTCTTTCCTTGTATCTATCTTCCATTGCTTGGATCTTTGCATGAAGAGACTCATAGTGTCTCATTTCTGGAGACTGCTGAGCCTTTGCCTCAGCAAGTTCCTCCTGGAGTTTACTCAGCTGCCGCTGAAGGGTCTCCTCCCGCAATTTCACCGTGACAAGTTCCTCCTGGTCTCTCTTGGCAGATGCTAACTCTGACTTTAAATGTTTGAGCATGACTTCCCTGGTCTGCAGCCTGCTTCTTAGCTCTACTACCTCTGATGTAGACTGTTCTCTTGTGTACTGAAACAAAAGTTTTTCCAGCTCTCTCTGGTGAGTTGCTTTGATTAACTCGAGTCGTTCCTCTGAACTTTCTTGAGCTCTACGAACGTTGCTCTCTGCCTCGGCAATCTGCATCTGAAGCTTCACACGCTGCTGTTCAAGTTCAAAGGAAAGATGTTCCACCTGCTGCTTGAGAGTTTCGTTTTCTCTTTGAATGTCAGAAATGTGTAGACCACTGAAAGCATGAGGTTCATACGACCTGTCATCTAATGAGTCCGGAAAGGCAACATCTTGACTTGGTGATGGCACTACATCTTTACCGATTGTTTTCTTCTTCCCAACACGTCTGGTCTTACCAAACTTCCCTGTATCTTTGCCAGCACCACCTTGAAGCTTTTGGCACATTTTCTGAAGCTGGAATATCTCCTGGCTCTTTTCCTTCAACTCCTTCTTCAGAACCAAAGTCTCTGCTTCAAGCTTTTGTGTGGCAAATGCCTCAGCATCATTCACAGACTTTCTCATTTGCGCAGTTTCGAGACGTTTCTGCATATCAACAATTTCCCTTTTGAACTCATCAACCCTCTTGCTGTGTTCAGTCCTTTCCAAGTCAAGCTGTAGTTCCAGGGCAGACACCTTATTGGAGTCTGCCCTTGCCGACATTTGACCTCTATCAGCAAGTTGCCTCTCTAGTCTTGAGATTTGCTCCTCATATTGAAGCTTCACCTGGTTGTGTGTCTGCTGCAGCGCTCGTAGGCTCAGCTTTGCATCTTCATCCCTCCTCTCCAGCTCATCCTCAAGCTTCCTGATTCTATTCTCCAGAAACTGTACGGACAGAGGTTTGGTGGGGCTGCTTGGTGCTGTACTAGGCACTGCATTTGCTGCAAGGATCATTGCTGGAATGGAGTTTGGATAGCGCTGTTTTATGATATTCTCCATTTCCTTCACTTGTCGTTCGAGATCGAGGATACGTTTGGCGTCTGCTGCTCTCTCCTTTGCCCTGCCCCTCGCACTGTCCTGTTTGTGTCCAGCCTGGGCCTCCAGCCTTTTTACCTGTGGACAGAATGATACAAGTTTACTCTCCATTCATGTGCACCAGAAACTTGTCCAGAGTAACATTTTCATCCACTGAGAAGCTGCATAGTCTCTGCTTCATGTTATGTCATTCTTAAACCTTTAACCTTCCAGGGCCATATGAATTGAGGTATTATGTTATTGCAATAAAAAAAGCTCTTACAGGGAAAATTTGCCAATGCTAATGGTGTAAATGCATAAATTTTCACGGTGGCTTTATTTTTGCAGAATTTGCGAATTCAAAACCACCAGGACTATTTTTGGTCTTCCACTGTACTACAGAATTGCTTCAACTACGAATCTAAATCCCTGCGAAAAGGTCTGTGTTTCTCCTACGGCAAAATATAACCGCCGCGAAATTAAATGTATTTACTGTTGTCTAGGATGTATGCTTCAATCCCTGTTGTTACTCCTATACTAACCAGATCCAGTAGTACCTGTATTCACAAAATACAACCTCCTCACACCTGTGTCCTGAGTCGGTCCATCTCCTCCTCCCTCTCCCGTAGGACCCTTGTCTGTCGGTCCACCAGCTCCTGGTTTTCCACGTACCAGCGCAGCTTCCTCTTCAGCTCCACAACCTCCTCCTCATACTGATGCACCCTGGTCCTCACCTCCAGCTGCTGTACTGAAGTCATCTCACTCACCTGGGGACACATCACATCACATCATGTCTTCAGTTAATTTTGATTTTTCTGAAGGCATAGAGCTTTTGTTCTTCCTAAAGATAGCTGTGTTGAGCCAGACAGGCTACCCCCAATATGTTTATAATAGACATATTCGATATACAAAGCTTGTTTACATCATAGGGGGGATTTTGCTCGTAAACTGTCTACGTCGTTGCTTACTTCCGTTAGCAATAGAACATCATTCCTCGAACATGGAAGAATCCGTTGTTTGACCATGGCAGACACCGACTACCAACAATATATGGCGTGTGCGCGGCAACTTTTGAAGCGATATGTGCAGTCGCCTTACCGCCCAGCATAAGCAGATACCCACAAGCCGGCGGGCACGGTCAGGTGCCGAAAGAGTCTTGAAACGTTGCTACATCCTGCCTGTTAAGTACATTTTGTAACTGCGACCCTTCTCCTCTCCTGCTTCTTTCACGTTCGAGAAATGACGTTCGAAGACGTTCTACTATGAACGAAAGTGAGCGATGAAGCACGCAGTTTGTAAGCGAAATCCCTCCTATGATGAAGGCAAACTGCGCATATCGAATTCATCTATTATTTTATATACATATGCAATGGCATGGATATGTGTTCGTATCAAACTTCACACATATGACTATATTATGAGGACATGGCCAAGGTTTTGGTTGTCAATACCATAATCTGCTTTGCTGTTTTCTACTTGTGTCTTCGAATTGTAGATTATGCTAGGGCTTACCTGCTGTGTAGCCTACATCATTCATCATATATGTTAAGCATCTACAGATCTAGAGGATATCATTTTTTTCTTTTGAATAGACACCAAGCAATGTTCAAAAGAACTGCAGATTAGGTATAATTCTATGGAGGTTGAAGAATTGTTATGGATAATCTCTCACACATGAGTATAAGAATTATCTTCCTTACTTGTCTGTTAGCCTTCATCCCCAGGGCCCTCTCCCTGTCGAGTTGCTGCTCCAGTTGTGACTTCTCACTCTTCAGCCTCAACACTTCCTTCAGCAGGTCCTCACTGTGCAGCTTGGCTTTTCTCAGCTCCTGGGCACAGTCGCAATGGGAAGATTGTAACACATAAGTTCATCTTATTTAAGCTAATAAAATAATATTGTAACAACTATAACTATTATACGAGTACAGAGATCCATTTGATGGTGGTACTTGAGAAAGAGTTTATTCATCTGTATGCATTATCCTTATTGATCCAACATTTGTTTCAGACTCTGTGCCAGTTAAGGGTAGGCAAATGCATGTAGGAAATAAAACATAAATCAGTTAACCAAACAAAGAATGAAAGACCACTCAAAATCACAGGAATGTCAATGAAAAACACATAAAGAAAGATGGTTGTTATGGCCGCAAATGATACTGTGTTCGAAGAGAGGAGTGACAGTTTCTGTTACGTACCTTTTCCAGGTATGCCACCCGAGCAGTAGCCATGGACGCCTCAGCAGTCCCCGCCTTGATCTGCTGCTGGGCTGCAGGGCTGGTGATTACTCCCTTAAACAGCAGGGCCCGCTCCCTCTCCTCCCCCTCCTCCCTCAGCCTGGCCATGTCTGCCTGCAGCTTCTGATTCTCCTGGAACAGCAGGGTCTCCTTCTCCTTGTACTTAGCCGTACCCGTCTTCAACTGGGCATACAACCTCTCATTCTCCTGCTGGTATCCTTTAAGGAGGTCTTCTTGCACTGTAACTTCCTGTCTTAGCCTCTCTACTTCTGGATCAGGGGGTTTGCCTTCAGAGTCTGATCTATGTCTTGATGTTTCCTTTTCTTCACCATCATGTGCTTCTAAGTCTTTGAGTTTAGCCCTTAGAACAAAGTTCTCCTGTTTGAGTTGGTCCAAATCTTTGTCATGCTGCAGACGAAGCTCTTCCACCTCCCGCTGGTACTCCCTCTGCTGGGCCCTGAAGTCGGCGTGAATTTTTTCCCTCAGCTTCTGTTCCACTTCCAGCTCCTTCTGAAGATCTTGTACTTGTAACAACAACATCTTCTCCCTGGAGAGGTGTTCTACACTAAGAGATGGGCCGTCTGAAGGTACAGGGGGCTTGTCTTCCCATGCTTGCTTAGCTGACTTCCCCTTCTTTTCTGGTGAGAAATGGTCCTGGATATAGTGTGCAAAGGACTCCACAGAAGCCATCAGCTGGCTGCTTGCAACTGAGTCATCCATTGGAGCCCCTCTTGCTTTAAATGTGGACACCTGTTTGGGAGTCCACCTATAAGGGCTGGCACCAGTAGATGTTCTTCCCTTTACACTCTGCCCATGAAAGCTGACAGTCTTCCCCTGTTTGCTTGGGGTACTTGTCTTGGGTATGGCTGAATCTCTTGCATGTTTCCCTAATTTTGCATTTGGGGTACTTGCACTTCCATTTGTCCTCTTTGACGGGACGACCTTACCATAGCCAGAGCTTCGCACCTGATTCTGTTGTTTTCCTTTTCTAGACTTCCCTTTCTTACTGAGTTTCTCTGTTTTGCCATCCACAGTACTCTCATTGTCAAGTCCATCTAACCACCCGACTTGGGTCTCAAGATCTCTCTCCAGATCCTGGATGGTTTTATAATTTCGCTCTGGAGACTCAAATGTGAATTTCTGTCCCACATGTTTCCTGGGGGTGGGAACAGGGGTGTGGGGTTCACTTCCTACAGTCTTCTCAAGGTCATGATCATCATAATGGAAACCCTTTGGTTCAACATGAGCAGGGCTGAGGTCAAACCCATGAACTTCTGGTGTTTGGGTTTGGCTAAGGTCGAATCCGCCTGCACTGTCAGCTGGCTGAAGGTCAAAGCCATGCCTCTCACTAGCTTGATGAAGGTCAAGTTTTCTAAAGTCCTCAGCTGGTTCAGGGTCAAATCCATGTTTCTCATCTGTGGAATGAAGGTCAAGTCTCTTGGAATCATCAGCTGGTTGTAGGTCAAATCCCCTGTTTTCCTCAGTCATACTAATCCCCTGGTCTTCTGTACCGGCTGGTTGCAAGTCAAAACCTCTTCCCTTGCTAGTATGAGCAGGGCTGAGATTGAACCCCCTTGCCTCGGTCCGTTGCCCCAGGTCTAAATCTGCAGCAGTGCCTGTACCTATAGTAGACATCTGTGCATCCTGCAGGGCTTGTTGCAGAGCCTCCACATCACTGTTGGTTCCTGTTGCCGTGGGAACTGTTTTAATCTGAGGAGAGTCCGGACCAGTGTCATTACCAGAAGGAAGTAATGTTTTCCCAAGCTTGCCTGTCCCAAAACTGGAATCCATGGTGTCAAACAGTGCAACCCTGGCCAGCATTGGCTTGGACGGTGGGGTACTTGTCAACTTTTTGGAGCTTTCCCCATCCTCTGTCTTACCAGCAGTGCGTGTTATCTTCACAGAGTCATCTCTGCCGCCATCTTTGTCATGACTTTCATCAGAAAAGTCCTCACTATAGCTGTCTATTTTGGACCCAACACCTTCATTTTCTTCTCGATCAGGTTTTCCTCTTTTCAAGGTATCTGTTAAATCTGCTTCCTCGTTCAGTTTCCCATAGTCTACAGTGCCTTCTGCCTTCCCCTCAATCTCCTTGAAAAACCTTTCCTTCTCAGCCAACTCCTCCAGTGTATCCATCCCGGGTCCTGTTCCAGGACCACTTCCAGTTCTAACCTCCTCCACTGCTTCATCACCACTGGTGTCTATCAACGTATCTTCAAAGTTTGCTTTTTCAGGAATAACTCCACCCCGACCTCCATTATTTCCATTATTACGGCCAGCATGGAAAAAGTCATCCAGACTGTCCTTACTCACTTCTACATCTCTCTTAGCAGGAGGGTTGTCAAACTTGGCAGCAAGACCTGATGCAGGCGACTCTGTTGGACTATTCCTGTTTAGCGACTTCAAGAACTTAGCTTCTTGTGATCCTCCCAGTTTCTTCTCAGAAGTGTCTTCCTTTTTTGGATCTTTTTTCCTCAACCAAATATTGGATGAACCGCTCTTAACTCTTAGGGATCCTTCTTCGTCATCCTCCATCCACCATAACTTTTGCTCTTTGCTCTTGGGTTCTCGTTGGCCGAGTCTGTGTAAAACACTCCCAGCCTTCACCTCTCCTTCATCTAAGGAGTCGTCTGAGAGGGACTCCTTCAAGAACTGTTCAAACTGATGGTCCAAGTCTTTCTTGCTCATTTTACCACTCATTTTGACCATTGGACTGGCAGTTCTTGTCTTCACAGTTCAATCCTTTTCTCTACTTTCCTCCAACTTTTGTCTTTTGTCAACTCAAAGAGAACAATCACCATGTTTTCATCTTCTGCTCTGTAGACCGGGTTACCATTCCATGCATATGTTTCAGGTGGCAAGGCTCACAAGTCGCGTTGTCAGCAGGTCATGTCAATCATCGCAATCACTTCAATCAGGCAGAGTCTGTGTAAGTAGGACAAAGTCCAGATCAGATTGGCTTAACCCTATAGTACTCATTAGCAGGTGATCAGTGTTTGGCTGCATTGTGGATGGAAAATAAGTTGTAGTTCCATTCTGTTTCAAAGATTAATGGTTAAACATTGTGTTGTATTAATAGTAAAGTAGACAGAGCAACACCCCTACCAATGTAATAGGTTAGCCCTATTTGCATATTAGAATAGCTCAGAGCCCAAAACCGTAACCCCAAAGTATAGACTTCCTCTTTGCTGGCTGCCGAGCTCTGAGCAACTCCCGTGTCAACCCTCCGCCACTAACCCTCAAGATTAAACTAGAGAAAAGCATCTCTACGTCTCCGTCTGAGTGTCTACAAAACGGTACTACTCGTAAAAAAACAACACGGTCAACACATTGATCAGAAGGTAAGTCTACAAACCTGACCACAGGTGTTCTGTCACAGGTATATCATATGGCATAACGACAAGTATTGACTTGAAAAGTGCCTGCCCTCAACTGCCCTCCCCCACCCGACCTTGTCCCTGATAAATTTATGGGGGAGTACTATATATGATATTATGAATGAAATGAGATGAAACAGAACACCATCTGAAGCTAGGACATATAAGTTGATAGTATCACATTGTTCATGATAGACAGGACCCCATCATAGAGTCCATGACTCACAGCATACAGCCCTGGGGTCCGACTGAAGTTGGAGTGTCCCTTGGCTAACAAGGCTCTGGTTTAAAACTTTTATATGAGTACATAATGAAGTATAAGTATAAAACTAATAAAATCATTAAGACCGCAGTTCTTGACTCAAAGTGGCCAACATCTGATGAATGATTTTTTTCATGGATTTTTCTTTTCTTTTGTTATTGAAACCCATTATGGGTTGTCCTGGCTATCCCCATTTTGATGTTAAAGGCGCCCAAAGCGATTTTGA
>LZCU01060476.1:0-11395 GCA_001663935.1 Asymmetron lucayanum | reverse complement strand
TATTTAGGGGATGGATACAGGTCTCTGTGAGTAACTGCTACAAGCCTACACACGGCCACGGCTCAAGCCTAACTGCTATTTTTTACGTTACTCTCCTCGCTGCCTGAGACTATTTCTGATTGTAATTTACAGCTAACATCTTAGAAAGGGCGAGAAGTGATGGTTAGCTAAATCTGGTCTGTTTTGGCTTTAGATGGTCATTTTCATACAGCAGTAAGCCAAAAATGTGAGGAGCCTAGCGTGGTCAGGAGGACTGTTCAGGTATTATTTTTCTAATCGGTCCACGAACTGGTCCTCAGATTTCTTTTAGGTCCGTTTTTTTTGGACCGGTCCATTGGACTGGTACGCAGCACTAGTGCATGCACAGGTACTTCTTATGTCTACCTGCACTGATCCACTTAATCTCCGGTCAGTCACTGACGAAACCTAGCGGATACTAGGTCTGTCAGTTTCAAAATTCTATCCAGTTGTGTTTGAGGAAAAGTTTTCTTGCATATCTTACTACCTTGATGTCTAATCTTCATCAACTAATCCACTTAATATTTATGAATTTCTGTCACTGAATGTTTTTTTGCTGTACTGATTATTAACTTCTGACAACTTTTAAAGAAAGAATTGAATGGTTTCTAAGCAGTTTCCCATGTCTAAACCAACAACTGTTCAAAATGAACACATAGGTCTTAGAGCAGAACTTCTGTCTCTGTATGCATTTTTTTCTGTCCCCGAAACCCAATGTTCCGTCGTCTCTGTCCTATGTTGTTCCTTTAGTTTGCCATTATCTAGAAGAAAAACAAAACAAATGTGGTCTTAGCATTTAACTCACTTTTGTGACTTTCCCATATGCCTATAGTGAGAATCTTGTTTGTCTTTAGGTGTCCTTTGACCTGAGTTTGGCCAGAGGACTCGACTACTACACAGGAATTATCTACGAGGCTGTGTTGACTGCAGAAAAAGGTAATAACATGGATCACTTTCCTTGTCATTTGAATAATGTCAGTTTTTTTCTGCCTGACTGTAGAATTTCTGTCTGCCTGTATGATTTACCTGTTAATACAGTTGTCCCCCAGAACACTGTTTTAATGTGATTTGCAAAAAGCATGTATTTCTTCTTTGGCCCAAGTCACTTGTACAAAATCTTTAAATGCTGTAATCCTTACATGCCCTTGTCAATTGTTGGATTTATCTAGACCTAATTTATAACATTTTGGAGTAAAAGGTAAATTGGCAGGGATTTATTGTGGTGTGATATATTTCCTGGTATGTAGTTATAGCCATAAATTTTGTGTCTTTAATGGCTTTTAGTAACATATGATTAGCACAACCTATAAACTGCTAACCGGCACTCACATGATACCACCAGGTAACTTTATTCCTCTGCCTTGAAAAATAGTGTTCAAACAGAACTCTGCTGTAACAACCCTCTGGTATGTACACTTAAGATATACAGGAGTGCATACCTGATGATTCTGTCAACAGAAAGCTGTCTTAACACAACGTGTGGTAATGTGTGAATGGATGTTACATGTTCAGTTTGTTTCATGTTTGTCTTGCCTTTCTGCCGCCCCCCAGCCCAGACTGATGGAACAGACAAGAATGAGCCGGTCGGTGTGGGCAGTGTAGCGGGAGGGGGGCGATATGACGGCTTGGTCGGAATGTTCGATCCCAAGGGCAAAAAGGTGACATTCTGCTTTTTATTGTCATAACAGTTTCCAAAATCTCCATGCCGTATATTGTGTTGTGGTTTCTTCAAAATACATTCAAACCTGGTCAGATGACCTTGCTAAGGTGACCACCTGCTCAAGGTGATGACTTTTTCTCTGTTCCTTGGAATATCACCATGGGCACAAGTGACATGTCTATCGTGACCACCTGTCTATTGTAACTGCTTTTGCCCAGTCCCTTGAGTTGTAGCCTCACACAAGTTTCACTGTAGTTCTGTCATCATACTGTTGAATGATTTGTACACATTGCTTTAGAAGTTTTTCTTTAATTGTTACCATAGAGGCTGTGGCAAAGTGGTTGGTATTCAATCTGGCAAATGCATTTTCCTGTTGTATTTCCCAGGTTCCTTGTGTGGGAGTGAGTATAGGGATTGAGAGACTGTTCTCTCTCATGGAGGCAAGAGCAGAGGTATGGGCATGTTTGTATGTATGTTGTGTAATAGGCCACAGCTTGGCCATTCTTTTCTAAATGTTGTTCATTATCTGCACAATGTATGGCAACATGTCCAATTTCAACTTGATGTTGGAGTGTTTAAAAACCAGGAGGAAACATGGTTACTACTGTAAATTCATTTTTATTTTGCAGTATTTACATTTCGCTGTAGAAGGAAAAAGGTTTTCACAGTGTTTTGGATTTGCAGTTGAAACCACTCAGCAGTAGTTCATCAAGGATGTATTCATAGTGTCATGAATTTTTAGGGTGAGTCACCGCGAAAACTGTGAAAATAAAACCACCGCGAAAGTTTGTGAATTTACAGTGCACTTACTTATATGTTGTCCATGTTATGTCTGAAGGTCATAGATATTGCCTGTATTTCACAACGAGTTTGTTTTACATTTCATGTCCCTGAGTAAGTTAGTGGGTACCATTATATTCCCAGAAATCTGAAGAAAAAGTGCAGACCACAGAGATTTTGCCTGTATTTTTGCAACAAGTTTGTTGCCCATTTTTTGTGTGAAATACTAGAGTAAGTTAGTGGGTACCATTGTACTTGCAGAAATCTGAAGAGAAAGTGCGGACCACAGAGACGCAGGTGTACGTGGCCTCTGGGCAGAAGAACATGTTGGAGGAACGCATGAAGCTCTGCAACCTGCTGTGGGAGGGGGGCATTAAGGTACAGATATCATGATTTACAGTCATTCACACTGTTACAGTAAATGTCTGTGTTTTTTTGTTTGTTTGTTTGCATACCTGGTAAACCGCCTCATGACATAACGCACCAGGTTTGAATTGAGGAATACAAGCTGCATATCCAGACTGATTGATTTGATCCACACACACGGGTGATCCTCTACTCTTTTCCATAAATGTGGTGAGTTCTTTAACATGCCGAGGTGTGGCTCTCCCTCAACCCGCTCCTTTAACGTCCTATCCGAGGGACATCATTAACCAAGGCTAGATACTCATTTTCACCTGAGTTGAGTGAGGGAATAGGTGTAAAGTGCCTATCCCAAGGACACAACAAAGTGACCTGTCAGGGATTCGAACTCAGTACCTCCAGGTTGAGAGTCCTCCACCCTAACCACAAGACCACCTTGCCACCTCAATTGAACTCATGTGACGTGTAACATAACAAATTCTTTTCCCCTTCCAGACCGAGATATCGTACAAGAAGAACCCAAAGCTGTTGAACCAGTTCCAGTATGCGGAGGAGCACGGCATTCCACTCCTGGCCGTCATCGGCGAACAGGAGCTGAAGGATGGAGTAGTCAAACTACGCAACACGAGAACCAGGGAGGAGGTACGTCCATTTTTACCTCTGTCAAGGAGGTTGTGTTTTCACAAGTGTTTGTTTGTAGGATTGTGAGTCAACAGCATAAAGCCCCTATTTCACTGACTTGCGCTCATTTGCGGTGTGTTTGCACACGGTGGCGCAAAGTGACTGCCAAGCGGCACCAAGTGGCCGCCAAGTGGTGTGAACGAGCGCGAAAGATTGGCACCACTTGGTGGTCACTTTGTGCCACCGTGCGCAAACGCGCCACAAATGAACACAGGCCAGTGAAATAGGGGCTTTACTCAAGAAGGACAGTATGGATTGCTTTGATATTTTGTACATGATGAGGTCTTGATAAGATCATGAGCTGATTAAATTCTGGGCCCTCTAGCATCTCTCTTCAGTATGGAACTGACCTTCCAGTTTGTGTATCTTTTGTTCTAGACAGGCCGTGGTCTCAATATTTTTATGGTAGATAGCCTTTGAGCTCGTAAAGAAGACTTAGTGGTGCAAATTTGGTTGTAAATCAAAAGTCATGGAACTGCTTAGAGAGTTGTTTGAGACATTTATTTTAAGTTCGGCAATTTTAAGTACATGTATAATGAATGCATAGTATATTATTTTATTTAACGCATAGTGTAGCTTCCACGTGAAGTCATGTTTTTGAGAATTCCATCTTGAATGTACAATTTTCTTCTAGATCTGTTAATTGGCTGCATGTGCCAATCAGTGTTGAACACTTGAAACCTGTTAGGTTTATAACAACAAAATTTACAAAAGTTATGTATATGTTGTTGCAGGAAAATATCCCAAGAGAAAAACTTCTGGAGGAAATACGGACCAGATTCAGTAGTTCATAACATAGTTAACCATCTATACCTGACAATGGTCATCAACAGATAAAACCTACATGAACTTTGATGCAACATAATCTACTATTGATGATGACAAAATCTACTACTGATGAAGACAACAGCCTACTGATGGTTACTTTGACTATATGTGCTCTTCTGTTAGATATTCTCAACATGCACTGCTGTACTTGTGTGTGAATCCTGGACAAAGTGTACTGTTTTATCTGAACTTAATGCTCTTTAAGTCCATCGCAGAAAAAAGGTGATTTGATTGTAATTTGATCATTCTAAATAATAGGATACATCATTACAGCAAACATCGGGTGATATGAGATATAGATAAAAAAATTGTAAGTGAATTGCATGAATATGGAACACATTGATTCATGTTCATCTTAAAATAGGGGGTTAGTGAAGGGGAAGACGTTATATGAAGGTTGTATTTGGCCAAATTATACAGATGCCTTCTCACTACTTGTTATCATCTGATGTATAGCAATGTAACAATGTCTCTTAAAATAAATGTTAATTGTTTGTGTCAAGGAAACTATGTTCATACTAAGAATTGTTCTTCATGTTGCAATTAGTTTAGTAAATGAGAATTCAAATCATTCTTTCAAACAGTTTCTTAAAATATCCCTGGAATCATCTCATTTAATGCTGAACGTGATGCCAAGACATATACTATGAATAAATGTACTTCTGTTTCAAGACCCTTAGCCCCATGAAAACCTAATTTTCCAGGGCTCAAACACAAGAGTAGAAGACAGAAATATCTTCATTATGAAAAAGTTTAACTATTATAACATTTCCCACCGAGAAATAAATGAGCAACTTGAACAGCGTGTTTGTGTCATCGTCTGTTTATCACAATCAATCCACCACCTTGATTTAGACTGAAACTTGCCCTTTTCACCCAGGGGCTGCTCTTTTAGAGTTTACGGGGCTATTACAGATGTACGACAGGTCTACGATACAGAGGATTTCAACTGAAATAGCCCTAAACTCCACCTTAGGCTTTTTAGAGAGGTACATGAGGTACAAAACCATGATAAGTTTCAGGTTTAGATTTGTGAACGCTATTATTTTAGCTTTTATTTAGTTGAAAAACCTATCACACACCCGACATACAACTTTGTAATAGCCACTTTACATGTAGGTATAATTATATATGAACCCAAATACCAGATCTTTTAGTAGTTAAAGTAAGAAATTCGTACATCCAACAAGCGTGTAGTATGGAAAACTTTATTAATATCTTGTGACACCCAGTGTCATCATCAATATGAAAATTGAGTAAATTTGAACATACTGTAGTTAATATTATAATAAGCAAAATCTACTATTAGCATGATTTCCTACCCGTCTATAAACACATACCTGTACTTATTCATACAGTACCACTTCCTCCCAATCCCCAGTTACAAATTCACAATGAGATACCAGCCATATGATATAGGTAAAGGAAGTAAATTTCTCACTACAAATGTATTCTATTGTCTGTATGCTGTCCTGAATACAACAAAAGTATATATACTGGCCCTGTACTGAAATAAGCTACTGTTTCTACACACTGGTAGGCTCTGAATGTTCTATCCTGGTATGCATTTGCAACTGATAAACATTCCATAATTAACTTAATGAGTTATCAATATAAACTCATCATTCACTGTTCAATACTGCATAATAGTAAAGGGGATTTGGATAGCATACATGCTTTTGTATAAGTAATAGTATCTGATACACATCGGAAGAAATTGAGTTCTCTTAATGCAAGATTATTTGATACATAATTAATGTTACTGATACATTTGGCTTCTAGCCAGATGGTATTAGTCCTTTCCATGTCAAATATATTTATTCTGTATGATGATAACTGATTTTTAAAGTGATATTTATTGTACATTATGTTAAGTTGGGGCCAGTAAAGCTGTTGCCTTTTAATAAACAAATATAATGGTGAAATACATGATTAAATGGTCATCAGTTACATGACCACAGACTGGCAAGGCAGTCGTGGAAGTCAATGGATACCAACTATCACTAAACCAGAAGAGACACCAGTATCTTTTGTAGCAACTGTCTTGCATGTCAGTATTAAGTACCCCTAATGTGTAGCTACTAAAAAGTTTTGATATTGCTTTGTGCTTAAGTTGACACACAGGATGTGTGAGATCTTCAGTGTGAGTTCAGCAGGCCTTGCTGTGAGTTGAGGTATTCCATGGCCACGTCGTACAAGAACTTGTAGTGCTCCTGTGGTCACAGAGGGGTAAGGCATGAAATTTTGTTAGTCTTTTATATAAAGGTCAAATCAAAAGTACATTTGTATACCTTTGATTTATGATGATTTATGTCATGCTTCTGCACTGAACTTATCAATCTTTACTCTGTCCAACTGTTTGAAATCCCAAACTGTTGTGATATTCAGCTATTGTCTTTGTCATTTGCTGAATATGGAAGAAGTCGGTGTTAAAGCAGGACAGAAATATTGCCACTGACATTGTATGGTGATTTACAAATGTATTGGACACCGCCAGTTTGATATAGTATGTACAAGCGACGCTTGATAGTACCCACAAAACTCTGCATGGGCCCAGTACCGACAGAATCTTTAACTGCAGCTTAGTCCTGCTTATCAGAAAATCCACATTTTTAGTAAGTCTTCTGTCTTGCATCTTCCACAATCGGTTCAGAGACTTTCTAGTATTTCTATGGCAGTGAGCAAGGTACATGTACCCCTATAACATAAATTAAGCAGTTTGTGTGGTTTAAATTTGTCTATTGTATTATACAAATGTATACATAGAAGTACTCACAGCAGAGTTGATGAAGTGCGGGCGCTGGATGGTGAGGGTGCGGGCCACCTGGAAGATGTCCACTGCCTTCTCCTCCTCCATCTTCTCACACAGGCACACAGCTGCACAGAACACGCCACTCAGACCCACACCGGTTCTGCCGACAAAACAAACATTCTGGTAGGAGGAAGTCTTGACAACTTTGTACACATACTAGTTATTTTAACTCTACCAATTAGTGTCTTGCTAGCTTTTGCTTGCTGATGATGTTCATATATATATACACTACTGTAATCAATTTTGTAGCAACCCTTACTACATATACACTTGGGATATTCCTGAAAATACTGCCAACGTGTGGATAGCTACGTTTCTGCGCCCTACTCTCAGTATTGGATCCCGCCAATTGTGTACATGACGTGACACCTGAGAGGTCATGCGGGGTCATTCCGTTTTGTATGGAGGAATCGATAATACACTTGTTGCAGCACTTGGTTTGGTGTGTGTGAGTTTGTGTGTTGCTGCCTGGTAAGAGGGCGTAATCACACTTAACATGCAAACCTTCAAAAACATTTTAATGGCAATGTGTATTAGATCAGTGTCAGGTGCTTGAATTCCTCACGATGTAACTGGCATGTAAGCATGCAAGATATCATATTTTATTATCATTAGCTTCTCATTCACATTTGATTCTCAACATTGTCTATTTTATTCAGACGTGTTCTTAAGAAGCACAGTTGTGTACATGTACTTACAAGCAGTGCACAACCACAGGACCAGGTCCACACTCATCCTGCCAGCTGGTCACAAGATGCAGCAGCTCCACCATAGCACCCCGGGAACGAGAGCACAGCTGGTCACGTGACGTCCCCAGGAACTGGAAGTGCTTCACCAGACGAACGTCCTCCTCATCCTATGAGATAAACACTGAGGTGAGAATTTGTGCTGTGGGCTTGAACTTAAAATGATTTTTATAGCAATTTCTCTAGATAGAAAGTTTGTGTTGTATTACCCAAAAGTACAGCTCATCATATACCCACTTGCACTCTGCAAATTGCAGAAAGTTTATCAAGATAAACAGTAATAACTTGCAATTTTTGTTACATTTACGTATATAGTGGGTAGAAACATTGCCTAGGGTATTTGCAGATTTTTTTTATTGCAGAAAGAATTTCAGACAACTTGCAATTTTGCACAAAACCGAAAAAAGATTTATTTTGCACCTTGCTGTCATCTCATATACATGATTGTGTATACATACCTCTTTGACAAATGTTTTCCATGTTACTGTTAGCACTGATGAATGAAAATATGCATTGAGAAGAGATATTTCATAGTATCATAAGATACTAACTGCTGGTCAATAATTTATATGGTGTACAGAAAACAATAGATTAAAGACTTGGCCAGCTTCATAATGCAGTTGTGTGAATATGCTACTCTGCATGACACCAAGCAGAGAGTGAACACTGAAACATCCTATGTGCAGCTCTCCCTGAATTTGGATGTGCAAATAAACCAACAATTAGACTTGCAAGTTGACAATGCGTCAATGAAGGTTAGACATCCAGGTGTCAAGATACGCCAGAAAGCAATTACTCATTGCAACTGGATATTTCCAAAATCATATCCAGTTGCTTGAGTAATTGGCGTATTATAAGACAATGTCTTGTTCAGTGTAAACCATAAAAAGTTTTAGAGTGAAGATTATCGACTGCTGTCCACCCTTGTCAGTGACCCCCACAGCAGAATAATATGAAAATGCATACTCCTGTTACTACTACTTACAGCCTTGTTGACCAGTAGGAAATCTTTGATGGTGACGTTGACAGCCTTGGTGGTGCAGGTCAGCTCCACACGAATTGGCCCATACTCAATTGCGCCCCCTTCCTCATCAGGCCAGTACTGCACCATGTCCTGGAATACACAGACATATTCAATATTCAATATTCAATCATTTCACACTTAACAAAAATAATGGAATGGCATTGGCATTGGCAATGAAAATCCTGTTGAAGTATTGGCAAAGGTGCAGAAATCAGTCATTGTAGGCTGGGTATGAGACAACAGAACAGGCATTATTTGCACACACTCAAAGAAACGGGCAGATCGAATTGCTGTTCTGACCAGCTGAATTTCAGGAGGCCCATGCCCTAGTTTCAGTTTAGTTCAATCCAATTTCAGCCTTTTGCATGTTGTTAAACAACCATTTTAGCCTTTCAAGATGACAAAATGGTCACATTTCCCACCTTGTCCTTCTTCCTGAGTATGTTCATCATGACGATGGTCTGAGCACCGTGCTCGTACACCATCTGCCAGAAGTCAGCTATGGTATCAGGCAAGGGCGTCTGGGTCACCAGGAAGGCATTGGTGTTCCTGTAGCTCTGTAAGAAATAGAGCAGTAACCAAATATTATGTCTACGTCTCACATACAAATGAAACTAGGAAGGCATTGGTGTTCCTGTAGCTCTGTAATCAGAACAGTAACCACAATCAGATCAACATTGTACAAAATAACTGTATCTGTATAGACATACTGGAATTTAACTGTATGACAGGAAACAAAATGAAACATCTTACGTCCAGGTACATGGCATTGATGTAGTCACTCTGGTTCTCATCTGTGGTGATGCTCAGTACAGCACGCTGGGAATCCACTGTGGGGAAAAAAAGGGCAACTACCTTTAACAGTTGTAGAAGTGAAAGAACACTGATACTGTTTGTAGTCTTTCATTTTCTCAACTATGTCAAGTTTAGTATGACTATGTATGTATGTATGTTAAATAGCCATTTTACATAAAGATCACTTGCTGTACATTACAGTAATTGTGCATAGTTTATGTTATTTCCCTTAACAAGAAAGATGGTGGAAATTTAGGCTATTTTGAAAAAAAACACATCACAACTTTTGTGAAACTATTGTAATGCTAATGTTTATACGTTTTGGTGTTACAAATGCCATTCACCCACCAGGCAGCACGTTCTGATCTCTGTTCTTCCTCTTGTTCTCCTCCAGCCAGCCGGCATTGTGGTCTTCAGGGTCAAAGGCTGGGGTCATCTTCACCAGCAGCTAAACAGCAAAGGTCAGTACAACATGAGAGTGAAAAACATTATTTAACGTTAGATTCTGTAGCTTGCAACAGGCAAGGCTTTTGCCTGGCTTGTTTTGTTTCATCTTTAACCTTTCATATTCCAAGGATGCAGCCATGTACAAAATGGGTACTGGTTTGCCAGGACACAGTCATGCAGGGTGGTAGTAAAAGCAACAGCACTGGACAGTCAATAGAATATTCAGAATATTCAATCAGTAACAATAAATTGAAAGTACATGTACCTCCAAATTTTCAACGCCTGTTCAGGGCACCTTGATCGTTAAATAACCTAATCTTGTGAGAACAGTAGGTCGAGACTTGCATGGATCCACAGAAGTCTTGACCTAGTCTTGTGTTCTTGTGAGACTAGGTTATTCCCTGATCAAGGTGCCCTGAACAGGCATTGACAATTTCGGAGGTACATGTATATGTACTTTCAATTTATTGTCACTTATTAAAGAATTTTCCATTGACTGTGTTACTACATCACAAATATTAATGAACCTCTTCAATGGAACAGAACTGGAGCTGTTTGATGACAGAAGTGGTAGGAAAACATAGCAAAACTGGCCACTGGATAATTTTGCTATTTAGTCAAGGATGGGGTCACCTTGAATTCCTCATCCAGGGGGTTCTTCTTGACCTTTGGCCTTTTGCGTGTCATGGCCTCATAGCCTTCCCTGAACTCTGACACAGGGATGTGGGTGTCTCCAGTCTGTAGAGCTTCCAGGACTGCCTCATGGATGAACGCATACTGAGCCTGTGGCAACACACATTTGTGTCAGTGTGTACAAGCAACATGATACATGATACACCAGAAATGACATTGTTACAATTTAAAAATATTACATGTATGTATCTATTGCAAGAATGAAAAGTACTCAACATAGACTTGCTGACTACGTGAAAGAAAAGATAACACTTGATTCAATATAAACTAAATACATGTATATCCTTGAATGTGAATTCTCTACATAAGTCCAGAAAAAATTAAGGAATATGTTCATACTACCTCACTCCAAAGTTGGCCTCCAATTCTAACTACTAAGTAGCTACAATCTAATCCTTTGGTAGGCAGCAGAGGTCTATTCATTTTGCTGGTCTTTCTACACATGAGTTACCTGGGAGCACCTTAAAGTTTTAAGAGTAAGTCACTGTCTTAGAAAAGTAGCTAATGCAGTTAGTACTTTTGTAGCCTGACCAGTTGATGAAGATGGT
>LZCU01060172.1:0-10440 GCA_001663935.1 Asymmetron lucayanum | reverse complement strand
TTTTTTCCAGTTATAACAAATTCAAAATTGCTTTGGGTCACCCGGTGCCTTTAAGACTCATGCAGACATGACACTGTGTCATAGTCAACTCCTGCCTTTCCGAGAAGCCACTGTAAGGTCCCTACTGTTCCGCTTCTTCCTTTTTGGTCTCTCCATTTTGTTAGCATGGCGAAGATCTGTTGCTCTGTGTTGTTAGGATGGTCACACTTGAACTTGTACACGTCTGGCTTGGTGAAACCCATGTGAATGGCAAGGCTTTCCCATTCTGCACCCAGCTTCCTCGCGAGGCGCAGTAGCTCCTGGTCAGATATTAGCGGCTCATCGCTGAAGAGTCCTATGTTGACAATAGATGAAAAATGGTCAATGATGAGCTGCCTTTTATAGACAAAAAACCTAACGTAGCAGCCAGTATAACGGTAATGTGACAGATGTACGTATTTCCACCAGTTACGTAATTCAGTGGATGCCATATCTTTTTGTGTTGTCATATGATGGGTACTTATCATGGCCAACCAGCCTAGGAGGTGGGGGTGGCTATAATCTTTGAGCAATTGCTTAAAAGACAATTAACAGAAGGAAACATTTGCCTGACAGTAGCCTCAATGACTGGAGAAGGTAGTTTGAAGCAGATGCATACTGGATAACGATAAATTCACAAATGCCCTCAGTAAGGAATGCCAGGAATGGTATTTTTGTTAATGTTATTTGTAACAAGTGACTTTCTCCATTGTAGTACACAGAACTGAAATTCCATATGATAGTGTCGAACGTTAACCTTCTCTTCGACTGCAGCTGGTTTGTTACAGTAGATCTGAAGAAACAGAGCGACTACCGTCGATCGCCCTTGCTTATCAATAAGCATTACACGTACTTTGAAAAAGAATACTTACTGCGAAGGGTGACGTTCACTATTGTTGCTGGTGGTACCAGATTTTTTAGAAAGACCCTTTTGTCACAGTGATGGCAGATCTCCTGTTCCTCTGATCCCCTGCACTCTCGGTGTAGCCATTCCCCAGCAAACGATGGTTTGTGGCACTTAGGACAAACAGTGTACCGGCCAAACCAAACTCCTGTAGAAGAAAACGTGTATATAAGCCCCCCAAGTTTAGGAAAGGCGCAATGCCGACACTAAAACAGAACTTTGCAGTGTTGCCAGCATCACGTCCGTGTCTTTTTGAACAACTAAACTGAACTGATGGATTTTGTTTGAACACACAAAATGGGTTAAAATGCTATAGGCTTAATGAAAAGTGCACATGAAACAAAGATCAAACCTGGCCATTGCTTCAGGAGGTCCTCGACTTCCAAAGTCAACTCTTTCAGCGTGTTCCACAGATCTTCATACAGGCCAAAATGATGTGCCCTCCTGCTCTCTGCTGACTCAGGCCTAACACTGAGCGATATCACACGACTTTTCAAGCCCTCGTTCTTTAAAAGCACGAGTACGCTGTTCTTTTTATGTTTGCATAATGCGCCGGTTTTCCAATGTAAAACAAAGTGCAGGTCATGTTTTGCATGATGTGCTCTAACAGTCAGGCGGGCAAACAGACCAGGAGGGATGAAAGATGGGAACTGATACTGTACCGCAATGATGGGGCTTCCACCTGAAATCCAATGCTCTTTAGCTCTATTTTCTAAGTCTTCCCTAATGTGCCATGGTAGCAGGACTTTCTCTGGAATGTGGGTATTGCTTTCAATATTTTCTTGTTCGTCAGGATTGGCGAGGTCATAACAAAGATCAAACTGTTGCATCAGATTAATCAAAACGCTGACAATGTCCTCAAATGTTCCAGGGTAACACCTGTTCTCAACGTCAAACCACAGGCACCTTAGCATTTTGGTATGTAGTATTCCTTTACGAATCAGGTCATCTTTCATACGCAGAAATTCAGCCAGTGATATATCTGCATCTCTGAAGCTTGGGTCAGATTCGTAATCTATGGTTGTTTCGTAATCATGCCGGATAACCCTTCTGAAGACATCTACTAACGACGCGGGTTTAAGAAACACGTGATTTCTTAGCGACTCTATCTCTGAATACCAAAGGATCTTTCCTGTGTCGTGTAGATATTGCGCAACAGTTTCGATTCGTGATTCAGGCTGCAAATTGGGGACATGTTCTTTCAGCAGCGACGTGAATTCACTCCACGTCATATATGGAAAACGCAGCTTCTTACCAGTTTCCACGACACAAGCTTCAGTGTCTGCCCAAGCCTTTGGAACTGGACGACCTACCTCAGGGAAGAACTCTTTGTTTACAGCATAGTTAAGAATCACTTGTTTCAGATAGGGGATACCGTCAAGGGACACACTTGAGCTGATAGGCACTGGTTTACCATGTATTGACGGCCTTTTCTGTAGAAGAATCTGGATTTGTCTCTTTCGTTCTCTCATAGCAGCATCTGATTCCACAAATGATTCATCGATACGTTTCAGCTGTCTCTCAAGATCCTTTACACGCCTTTTCTCTTGCTCCTCGAGGTTTTTAGCCAACTCTTTACACCTACGTTTTACCTCTGCCTCCGAGAGCTTGTCAATATGAGTGACAACTGGAATCACAACCGGATTCCCCACTTTAGCGGTCATATTTTCCAGCCAGTAGCCGCTTGTGGAATCAAAGGTAGCCGAGTCGTATTGCTCCAAGTTTACAATCAAAAGCATAAGAGCCTTCGCGTTCAAAAAGAACTGATGGGTTATGTAGTATGTTTGCTGGCCAGCAAAATCCCAAACGGATAAGGTGATATCAGCGGTATTTGGGACTGAGAGATTGAGGTCGACTATTTCTATACCATGTGTCCTTTCCTCAGGTTTTGTCAACTCAGAACGATCCAGCTTAAGCACTCTAACAAGACTTGTTTTCCCCGCTGAATAATTGCCTAAAAACAAAGTTTTGAGGCTTTGTGTGATACTGCTGGCCGCTGTTAGGTCCTCGTAGAATGCCTGAATGGCTGGTAGGCCTGCTTGGCAAACCTGCCAAGGGGGATCAATGATAGGGTTGCCTTGCAGATTGAGCTTTACATTTTTGGGCATGTTCATTATAGACTGAGGGACAAGTTTTATTTCATTGTTGCTTAAGTCGACGTTCTTCAATTTTGGCATTTGAATGAGAGCTTCCGGAAAATGTGTAAGGACATTCTCTGCTAAGGCCACTATTTCAATCAACGACGGTTTATCCACTTGCAGAGAACTAACAGAACTGATCTGGTTGTTTGACGCACGAATCTCTACAAGTTTCGGAAGTGCAATCACATGCGATGGTATCTCCCTTAGCGTGTTTGCAGACACATCGAGGAAAGAAAGGCTCTTACAACTTTTGACGTTTTCGCTTATTTTGCTGATTTTGTTTTGTTTCAGGTCCAACTTCTCCAGTGAAGGAAGAAAACAAAGGGCTAAGGGCAAATCATCTAGCTCATTGTTACTCAGATCAATGACACATAGAGAGGGGGATAACTTACTCAAATCAAGATCCATTGGAAGCTTTTTGAGCTTGTTGCCGCTTAGAAATAATGCCCTCAAACTTGGAATAAACAGCAGAACTTGGGGCAGCTTGCCAATGCCATTGTTACTGAGGTCAATTAGTTGTATGTTCTGTGAGACTCTCTTTATATCTAGCGAGGGCAGTACCTGAATGCGATTGTCCCTGAGCAGTAAAGATGTAATCGAGGGCAGATAGAAGAGCTCTGCAAGTTGCTGACCTTTCATTTTGTCTTTCTTGTTTATCTCTATCTTGTTATTTGAGAAGTCAGCCTCCGATAATTTTGTTATCTCTCTTATGCAGTGGGGAACTTCCTGAAGCAAGTTGTTTGACATGTTCAAAACCTTCAGAGAGCCTGCACTGAACCGATTTGCTGCACTACATGGGCCACTCCATGTCGATATTTTGTTATTATTGCATATAAATCTGGTCAAGTTTTCCATCTCGAGTATTTCATAGGGAATCTCTTCAATGTTATTATAAGACACATCAAAATTCTGCACAGCTTGGAGTTTCTTTACAACATCTCCAATGACTGTTATTTTGTTATGACTGATATTAAAACTTCTTAAGCAGGATAGTGAGCCGATTGACCTCGCTGGTAAAGTCGTCAGGTTGTTGTGACTAAGGTCCAGAATTTCCAGGACGCTCAAGTTTGCTAGAGAACGCGGTACAGACGCCAGCTGACAATTTGACAGTTTTAGTATACGTATAGTGGTACATTGAAAGAGATTTGACAAGCTAAATTCGTCAAGTTGTATGCCAATGATTTCTACAGTTTTCAGTCTCTTGAACTGGTTAATCTCCTCAAAGATCTTTAGATCTCCATGTTCTTTCTGTGTAAGCTTTATGTGCTCTTCATTTAAATGTTCTTTGTATTGCTCTCGATCGAACAGGAATACCGATTCATAATATTCACCGGAACGAACCTTCTCTCGAGTGGTTTCTAGTTCGTTTTGGGGAAGGTTCAAATCCTCAAGATCAGACCTATCTGAGCAGTTTGCCTCCTTAGCGTGTTTGATTTGGGATTTCTTCAACAGGTAGTTGAGGCAGACGATCACCCCTATTGTAAAGAAACTTATCAGAACCCATCCCAAATACCCTCCTTGGTCTTGTATCGTCGCAAATACATTCTCTAGAATGTTAGGTATGTCCATCGCACAATACATTGATAGGAAAGGGCTATTGAATAAAAATGTTCAATTATTATAAATGAGGGACAAAATATGATGGGGGACACCTGTGATACACTCAATGCGACCAATGTGATATCTGCAAAAGAGAGAAGTCAGAAATTAGTAATTGTCATAACTGTCACTTTTCGACAGTTTTAAGGCATGGGAATAATCTCCAATCCCTGCCATATGATATGGTGGACTGTGTTCGAAAACGCTACAAATAATTGTGATTAAATGGTCTCTAATTTTATCACCCTGGTAATATTTAAGATGGTCTTGTATAATATTAAAAATTCGAATTGTCTTGGCACGTGCATGGCATTTACATAAACGTTACTGTTATGTTATAAACACCTGCGACATTGAAGTCTTGCTATACATAAATTGGTCTTTGTTAACAATACTAAGTTTTGTCTATTGATACCTGATTAACACGTATGAGGTTAACACACGAATATGTGTGTGCCGCGGGTAAACATTAACTTACTTCGCTTGCTCGCATACACTAAAAAGTGGCAACCATCCAAGCGAGTGATCGGGCTCAGGTAAATGAATGTCTGAAATGTAAACATATGATCTGTTAGTTTGTGCTGCCATATGACTATGATCAATAAGGCTTTTTATTGCAGACGTAAAGTACATAACCAACATGAACCTTGGTGTCTGACAAACACATCAACAGCCGTGTCAGACCAAGCAAGCCCTTTAAGCAATCCAAATGTCATAACAATATTCCACAAATTTTTGCAAGGTAATGCCCACCAAGTAGGTGAAATACCCCCACTAAATTGTCATACTCAACGTCAGATCACTTCATGCAACCATCTTGACAGAAGCCAAAGCATACATTTTGGCTTGAGTTAAAAATAACCCATCAAGTGTTAGTAGTAAACGTCAAAAAATGAAGCGAATGCATAAAAACATATAGAGCGTCACAAATTTACGTCACATGGAAAAGGAAAGTGCGGCACCCATTCAAAAGCAGTTGACCAAAAATGCACCGAGAAAGATAAAAGCTAAGAAACATGAGAAAACAGCAGGTTTCCCATTCCCTCGAGAGGTCGTTAAGTATAAGTTTGATTAATACTGTCAATAAATATGCCCCCCAAGGCTAGACTAATACGTCAAAAGCAAGATAACGCCAGCTAGACCTCGTACCTTTGTTTGATGAAGTTGGTGGTTTGGACTGTTTACCCTTAAGCTTGTCCTAAGTTTCACCTCGGTCAGTAAACTGTACAAACATATAACACCAAAACTGGATTCCTGCATATGTTCATGTCTAAGCTTGAAAATCAAAGTAGTGATAACTGGTTAATAAGTATTCACTCTACAAGGTATCTAAACAGCCCCCAAATTTCAGTGGTAACTATAACCAACTCGTAAAACCCATCACTGTGGTAGTTAGTAAAATTACATTTACAGACAATCAATATTCTTTCAAACGATACTGAATTCCATTTCTCCAGTTATACTTCACATAACATATTAAGTGATTTAATAATGGTATGTCCAAACCCACTTGGTCCAGCTTTAGAGAGAGGAGGGAGGGTCCAGCTTAACCAATTTGAGCAAGGTGAAAATGGCAGGTTTGCTGTTGTCAAATAACATAGAGATATATAGAACAATATGGCTGTAATCTTGAGTTCTCTGTAAGATGTTTGGCATAATCTTCAGCAGTACTTTTCTGTTAGATTTCTAGTTATCAATAAGATGAAAAGGCGACAGGCCAGGTTTTGGTAATGCAACAACATAAATGGATAGGTGAGAGGTTTCACACCTTGCGAGATGGACTACCACCCAAGGATTGTCGTCTACAGCTACCACCGACGCCGATCCAGGCTAGGCAGGATACCTATCGTCGTGACACGGAGGTAGATGATGAGGGATATATCGGTAGGGCGAGCGATTCTATGCATTGTACTTCCTACAAAAGAGGTTCCATTATACTTGCTTGCACAACTGAAGTAAAGTTTGGTTACACAAATGTTTGCTCTTTAGACAATACAATATACCACAGTCCCCTGACAACTTTTGGTGCGCTATCAAGTACAGCATATGTCTTCCAAGTATTAAGTAAGTAGTAAAAATGATCCTACCAGGCAGTGATACACATTTCAGAACCCGTTTCTTCTGTGCCTTTGGATATTCTTAGATATCTGTCGGCAGAACTAGTTCCGCTTTTTGCTCCCCAACAACAGTGACACGTACGCACTTTGCCTCCTTAAATACGATACTATTTTGGGCGCGGAAGGATATGTCACTTGCTAAGGGTTCGGCCAAAATGTAGTACTCCCTTTCTGCATGCCAAAAAGATCAAGCACACGCAAGTTTCTTGATTTTTACCCCAGGAAAATTGATAGTGACATCTTTGCTCTTAAATGCATAAGTTTTGCCGCGGAAAGCAATGGTATGGCGTTTACCAGATGCATGTCGCAATGACCGGTCGACCAAGTGCACTTTGCCCCTAAAAGCCATGTTGTAAAGTTAATCAGGTAATCTTAGCGTTGTATGTACGAGGATACGCCCCCACGCTATGACGTATTGTCCTGAGGTCCCTTTAAATTAACACACTGCAGGACCCCTGAGTAAATATAGCGTTAAAGAGCGATGAAAAAAATATGTGATTAACACAGTATCATGCTTAGTCCAGTGGGGAGCAACCCTGCCTCTGGACTCAAAGGTTGGGAGTTCGATTCCCGGCCGTTGTCAATCACCTGACTCGCATGCTACTGGAAAGGGTTGCAGTCCTTAGGACGGGACGTTAAGCCGTGGTCCACTGTTCATTGTACTTGTCGAAAAGAGCTTGGGGAATTTCCCCGGTACATTGAACCTGTACATACTGTCTGTCTTTCTCGTTACGACCAGTGGAAGAATAGCTTACTCGAAAGCTAAACTGGATCGAGCTACTCTACAGTTAAAAAGAGGGGCTTTCTTTAACCTTCTTTCTTTTTCTTTCTTAACATTCTTTACGAATGTATCGGTAAGATTGCTTTGATCAACCCCGATACCTACTTGGGGATTTAACTGACGTAATGACGTCATGGCATAAGCATTTCACAATCATGACGAAGCATACATCTGTGTTTACCTTATGCTAATATGTTGTCAACATTTATAATCGCAGAAAACAGTATGCTGTAGAATTACAGCACATATTTCTTATCAAATCGAGGATGGCAAAGTTCCCTTGTAGTGATAGATCTATCTTGCAAGGCAGAATAGTGTGTAGGTAGGTGCTCATTTTCACCTGAGTCGAGTGAGGAAATAGCTGTAAAGGGTATAGAAAAGTGATCTCTCAGGGATTCGAACTCAGTATATACCTTCAGGCTGACAGTCCTTCGCCCTAATCACAAGACAGTCTTTACACAGTCAAGCACAATGGCGTCCCGAACGCTGTAACACACCGTACACTGTTAACGTCATTCTGTCCTGTGACTCAATGCCTCCGGAACAAAAGGTGGAAACAGCTGCAGTACATGTGATTAAGGTGAGCATCAATAATTGATGACTAGAGGCAGAATGAACGTTGACGGCTCTTCACTCAAGTTGATGGCTTTGTATATTTGGCAAAAACATCACAATAGCTACAAAATTAAACTCTATCTATCTATCTACATACATACCTATCTATCTATCCATCCATCTATCTATCTATGCTTTGTACGTGTGTGTGTGTCTGTGTGTGTGTGATCGCGCGCGCACGTGTGTGTATGTAAACAGAAGAACGCAGAATCTCCACTATGTCTGTTCCCAACTTTGACCTCCACATAATTTGGAACGTCAAGGACATGGGGCCTATACGAACATTGGGATTTAGGACGGGGTCACACAGACGGAGCATGTCTGCATGTTACTTGAGCATATGACGCCATTGTCCTTGACGCTGGTGCTGTAGACCTGGAAATATGTGCATCAAACATACATGTACGACTTTTCGCCGATGTCAACCTTAGAAACATGTGCTTAATTTATTAGTTGTACAGTATTCCGCATATTCAAAACGATAGAGAAGAGGAAAATATTACTTTTAAGTAATATTTTCCTCTTAAAAGTGCATACTTGACTGAAACAATTGTCATCAGCATTTCATATCTAACTCGCACAGCAGTCGCAATCTACTCTTTGTACATGTATGCCTTTTTTAAACCTTAAAGCATGTGCTTTTGTTGTACAAGACAGTATTCCGCATATTCAAAATACTAGAGAAAAGGGAAATACCACATAAGTGCATACATGCCTGAAATAGCTGCCATCAGCAGCCCAAATCCAACTCGTAAAGCCATCGCACCCGACCGCTTATACACGTACGACAGGGAAATGTCACATATATAAGTGCGTACATGACTGAACTAGCTGGCCCATCAGCAACCCCACCTAACTCGTAAAGCCGTCGCACCTGAGCCCTTATACATGTACGACTTCTCACCGATGTAAGCCTTAGAAGAATGTGCTTTGTTCTACACTTTCACAAATTCAAAATGGTAGGGAATAGGGCCATATTACACAAGCGCGTACATGACTGAAATAGCTGCCATCAACAGCCCAAATCCAACTCGTAAAGCAGTCGCACCCGATCCCTTATACATGTACGACTTCTCGCCTATGCAAACCTTGAAGACATGTGCTTTTGTTGTACAATATTCCGTATATTATAAGTAATAGAGAACAGGGAAATATTACATAAGTGCGTAAATGACTGAAATAGCTGCTATCAACAGCCCAAACCCAACTCGTAAGGACGTCTCACCCGACCTCTTGTACATGTACGACTTCTCACCTATGCAAACCTTGAAAACATGCGTTTTTGTTGTACAATATTGCGTACATTCAAAATAATAGAGAACAGGAAAATATCACATGGTAGTAAGAGCGTACATGACTGCCATTAGCAGCCCAAATACAACTCGTAAGGGAGTCGCACCCGACCCCGTATACATGTACGACTTCTTGCCGATGTAAGCCTTAGAAGAATCTGCTTTGTTGTACACTTCCACTAATTCAAAATGGTAGAGAATAGGACCATACTACAAAAGAGCATACAAGACTGAAATAGCTGTCATCAACAGTCCAAATCCAACTCGTAAGGCAGTCGCACCCGACCTCTTATACATGTTCTCACCCATGCAAATCTTGAAGACATGTGCTTTTGTTGTACAATATTCCACACATTCAAAATGATGGAGAACAGCAAAATATCACATAAGTGCGTACATGACTGAAATAGCTGTCATTAACAGCCCAAATCCAACTCGTAAGGCAGTCGCACCCGGCCCCTTATACATGTATGTCTTCTCGCCGATGCAAACCTTAAAAACATGTGCTTAGTTGTACAGTATTCCGCATATTCATGGCAAAGAAGTAGAACATATGTGCATAAATGACTGAAACTATTGTCATCGGCAGTCCCTATCCGGTTCGTACAGCAGTCGCAGCTGACTCAATATGCCTATTTAAATCTTGAAAACATGTGCTTTTGTTGTATACTTTCCCGAATATTGTAAGTAAAAGAGACATATTCATTTTATAATAAGCACTAGAGGACAGGAAAACATCACATAAGTGCGTACAAGACTGAAATAGCTGTCATCAACAGCCCAAAGCCAACTCGTAAGGCAGTCGCAGCCGACCGCTTATACATGTACGACCTCTCGCCGACGTACACTTTCCACACGCGGAAGTTTGGCTCAGTTCCCGTTACGTTCAACTGCCCGAAGAGGAACTCTTGCAGCTTGTTCGACACAAACCAGAGATATCCGTCGTCGTCAAAGGCGAAGGCGTTGGGCCATT
>LZCU01059964.1:0-12465 GCA_001663935.1 Asymmetron lucayanum | reverse complement strand
AATCAATGCGCGCGCGGATGTCGTCCATAAAATTAAATTGGTGTGGCCTAAGCTAGAAACCACATATCCTCACATACGGGATACCAAATTCCATCAATACAACGACTTCTTCTGAACCTCCCACCCCCGGTTCTGCACCACCTGGATCATGTTGGATTCCGGATGTACTAACGTAACAGACCGTATATGCACTTACTCGGCCCAAGCGGCTTTCTAAAGTATAACATTATCCATGAGCTTTATGAGAACAATCTGAGGACGGCAGCCAGTGTTTCACCAGCGGACGTACTCCCAATTCATTCCCATAGCTCGAAATGGCCGTTGTTGGCAAGATAATAGTACAACGAATAACAGTGTGTTGACTTGAATGAAACATTCGATTTGTGTATAAAATCGCAACTGCTTGTTACCATTGACAATCTTTCAAAATGTGACAAGAAAATGGAGCATTGTAAGTTTTTTTTCTGTTTGTTTGTTTTTGTTTGTTTGCATGTTTCTTTTTCCATACCCGGTAAACCGCATCAAGGTTTGTAATGAAGAGTTCAAGCTGCATACCCTGCCTGATAGATTAGATCCACACACACCGGGATGATCACCTACTCTTTTCGACAAGTGTGGTGGGTTCTATATATACATGCCGAGGTGTGGCTCTCCTCATACACGGGACCTCCATTTAACGTCCTATCCGAGGGACGGCCCTAACCGAAGCTCCGTACCCATTTTCGCCTGAGTGCGGTGAGAAAATAGGTGTAAAGTGCCTTTATGTACTGCGTTTATAGCACGCCCCTGACTTTGATTATTCGCATATATTCGGCCTAAGTTTGTGCCTCGTCAGACTGACTCCCAGGGCGTCCCTCACAATTGTTGAGATACACGGTGCAAAATGGACGTTATTTACTGTCGTCATCTACAGCTTAATGTCCTGTATCCGCCCTACAACAGTAAAAGCTTACCAGTGACAGCAAGAGATGCAGTTAGTCTAATTCCAGCCTCCGATTGTGGACAAATATCTGGGCAAAACACCTGAAACATATAACGTTCTTTTTCTTGCAATTTTCTTGGGTATCAGCGGGTCGCACAGGCTGCCGTCGTGGCCTGATGCGATGGCTCAATGTTGCTTCACTCACTTCTACTTCATTGCAAAGAGATTGAGTCAGGGAGACATGTCACAGAAGATGTGCGAAATTTTAGGATATTTTCTGAATAGTCTAATAGCCACATATTGGCTACATGACCTCATCAATCAAGCCCGCCAGGAGCTATGAAAACACCCACACAAAAATGGACCATACAGCCAAATCGTTCATGAGGAAGATTGAGGACGCCAGTATCTGAGGATTGGCACTAAGGCGGCCATTTTGCACCAAAGAATATCAAGTCTCTCGATCGATGACCAACATTATCTGAACGAAGAATGATCCATCAGCTGATTGAAGCATTTTCTCTACTCTTGATGGTTACAGAGCACTGATACTCTGATAGCCCTGCGATTGGTCTACTTTATCTGGTTCCTTTAGTCTATAATGCCTTTGTTGTTTTGGCAGAAGTATTTCCGCCATAAAAGACCAACGACGGTGCATCAAAAGGACACCATTTATGGTGCATCAGCGTTGCTGTATGATGATAGGTCAGAAAACACGTTGGAGAGTCAAACATCTGAATACCATTCACACTCCGTCTTCGTTTAACGGTAGCACTTTTATGGCCACCACTGGCGATAACAAGGCAGAATGACACTCAATATTGTTTATCAGATTAAAGATCAGCATGGTGAAGCTAGATCCTTTTCAGAACAAAATACTCAAATGCCTTTAAAACATTAACATTATAGGAAGAGGTGGCGATTTATATCGAGTGCCCTAAATACGTCGATGCTGAAGGATGAGTGTTGGTGTTGTTCGTTTTTATGTCAATATTTTTGGATCGTTCACAAGTATTAACTGGTTGTTTGGATGCAAAGTGCGCTTCCACCATAAAAAACGGTACCTGTGTCATGATATTAAAAAACTTGTCCTTACATGATACTAAATATCACTTCTAAGACATTACCCAGGAGAGTAAAGATTCATTTCATCGACTTTTATGGCAGCCATTACTTCAGGGTGGTTGCTAGGATATCTGCTGACAAATTAGGCCATTTGGGGCGTAATGCTAGAGCATACTAACATCCAAAATTACTCATGCATGTATACGTTTTTCTAATTTCAATGTGTCTACATTATGTTCTTGTTCCACAAACTGGCAGTTACGATACCATTGACACAAAAGTAAGTATGTGTTACGTTTTTGTGAACGCATACTACATCCTACGACTGCCGATAAATAAAAGTGGCATAAGTGGCTCGAAAATAATAATTTTCCAATAAATTCTTGGCTATTGTGTCAGTGATTCCAGTAGAATCAATTTTGTCAATTTTAAGCCCCTTACGTCTGTCGCTCATTATATGCATTTAGTAGGACTCCCTGTTTCTAGCCAATGGAGACATCGAGCGGTTTAGTGGAATAGCGATGTTTTTCTGTAGATTTATACATCAGTCATCAGATGGCGGTTAGGCAATGGTTGAACCTTTGACCGTAATACAGCATGCAGAGAACAGCTATACGAGTGACCACATATGGTATACATATATCCTAAGAGCCTAAGAGGCCATGCATAAATCAATAGTCACATGGTTTAGCAATGTCATAATTGGCCTGAAGGGCTGTATTAGTTACAAATGCATAGAATCATAAAGTTCTCATTATCAAAAATCAGTACAGGATGTATTGGAACTGAAATTGGTTTGATGGATTTTTCCACTGAAATTACATCAGCCTGATGCATATTTATCAACTCAGAACACCATCATGTTATTTCAAAATAACAAAACCAAAGACGGTGACAAATTGAAGTTTCAGATGGCAATTGTCCTCTTCGTCTAGGATTTGTTCTCTAATTGTCCATTCTGTCGTGTTGCGGCTTAATTTTTATATGTAGCCTGTTGTTCTTTTACAATATTTTTCATTTGCTATGAACCGCCAAGCGGTATGTATATACAATCCAAGTTTAATGTTGATTCCCCTTCATATCATAGAGTATCTCATATACATTAAAACACGAGTAACTAGTTACAACTCAGCAACGTTAACGTGCTTTCATTTGGTTCTCTGGTGGACGTTCTGTAGCAGATTTGTCCCGACCAGTTTCGGACATTATCGATAGATTAAGAAACAAAATGTCAAAGTATCACTCATTGTAGAAACGCCTCGAGGCGCGGCAAACAACAGCATGTGGGGGACTTAAGCAACAGAGCCGTAATTTAGAATGTCATCGTCCCCTCCTTCCTCTAAGATCGGAAACAATTAATCAGATAGAAAAAATAAACAAATGTGTAGTAATGACGCGTTTTATTTCTGCCCGTGTCCAAGACAACCCTTTTGCAAGTGATCTATTCTGCAGAACATCGGTGATTGCAAGATGACGACGTGTCCACTTTCCTAGACGGCAATAGACGTTTTCGCTCGTATGACGTCTTTAGTACTAATTGGTTTCATGGCACGATTTTAGTGTCGAAGACCTTAATTTCTTTCGTAACGCCATTATGGTTGTTTGAGTCACCTTTATTTCCTTTGGAGTTTGTGTCGCAATATTGATATAGCATAATATTCCAGTCTGTATGTTTGCCGTCCGTGCTTGACAGTCGATAGTTGAGCTGCAGATTTAAGACATCCTGTGATGTTATCTATCGTCGGCGAGGCGACGATAATATCTGACCTAGTTTGGACGTTCCTCAGAGAGGACCCATCTGCCGCTTAATCATGCTCGCCATCACAGGAGGCCACCTCTGACGTCAGAGCACAAAGCGGATGGCACCCGGGGTCAATTGACAATTGATTTATGACGGTGAAATATGTAGGACAGGCAGTAATTACGACTTGGCAGGTGCAATGCATAGTCGGTTATCAGGCCATTCACTCGTAACATTCGTTGAAGTTAACAAAGAACGCTAGCTACTGAAGCAATACATATAGAAAGACAGTTGTACTACTGATTGTGACTGATGACGTCGATACAAGAATGATATCCCCAAAAAGGAGAAAGGTCTGAGTTTAGGGGCCATTTTTCACGGTTAACTCGTTTTCGTACATCAAACTCCGAATAACACACACCCAGATGCCATTTTGCCCGGATTCTATGTTCTTTCGGTTGAACCCACTTCAATTACCTTTTTCTCATACATACGCGGCAAGGCGGCAGAGGGTAAAGATGCCAATTCAAGAACTCATGCATTTGTGAGTTTCAGAAAGGAAATGAATCGGGAAATTACTTGCGCAAAAATCGATGATCTGGAAAACACGGAGGAAAACATTTCCAGCAATGTAAAGCCTGGTGTTCGCTGATTACACTCACTAGCTTGTAGTACTCCAGAACTGAGTTACTAGACCTAAAAGTAGGTCAGGGTTATGTAACTTCGATATAAGCTTCATAGGATGAAGGGTGTTCTACACGAAAACTCTTGAGCAATAGTTACACCTGACTAGCAGATAGAATTATGTAACGTTCGCAACAGCTTATGTTCATATCGTCTGCTTGGACATGTAATATAGTTTGCATCAAAAGCAGTTGCCTGAACGTCTGACAGCTTGCTATGTAGGGCCGTTGGGGGCGTGTGGAACATTCCAATTATCACAGATAAATATGCATTGACTGCAAAACGCTGTCATTTTGCAGATGGCATAAATGATAAAACTCATTGTTTAGAGCAGACGCACAGCTTAATTACACCATTACACTGCTGTCCATTTAGCATACATCTGCCTACAA
Organism: Asymmetron lucayanum; assembly: GCA_001663935.1. Taxonomy (NCBI): domain Eukaryota; kingdom Metazoa; phylum Chordata; class Leptocardii; order Amphioxiformes; family Branchiostomatidae; genus Asymmetron; species Asymmetron lucayanum. Next base: position 7,661 of record LZCU01059964.1, on the reverse strand, counting down.
AATTCGACAACCACTTGCTTTGTACATAGTTTGCCTTCGAAGATATGTCCACTGAAAAATTAGAGCAGCCTCTGGCCGTTTTTCACACACCGTCACACGTCAAGAGAATACGTAGTCAGGGAACTTCTAAGACTTGCCCTATGCAATGTGTCTTACTTCAATATACAGCCATAGCTCTGTAGTGTATAGCCTTTTGTTTGATCCATATATCTTGCCTGTTTAGACGTCGTGATAAAGTAAAGAGAACTGAAGGGAGGCAGATCTAAGAGTGGATAACATCAGTGCATTAGGCGCAGACGTCCATCAGGCTAAGGCTCGGATGGTGTTTGTTGTGAATGTATTTCTTCCAACGTGTCTTGCAAGGAGGGTATCGTGTGTGGGGGCGCTTTTGGCCTTCCTAATACTGTCATTGTTTGCTGATAATGTTCAATTAAAAAACTGTTGTTATTCGTCTATTAAAAGTACTATGGGTTACACGATGATTACTGTGGCTATTAATTGGTAGATATCGTATTCACAAGCTTTTGATGTTAATGGCTATAGATGACAGTCTCGGTATCAATCTTTCTTAGTTTAATCAAAGTGCTAATGATTCAGAGAATGAGGCGATGTGGTATATGCGCTAAATGGCTACCCTGTCTGTAAAGCAATTACTTTCATTAAGTCTTTCTGAATACTAGCGACATTCTCAGTTACATCCACAGTTTCTTATTAGCGAAGTGTTTTTTATTATGAATCAGCGTTTCGCAGAAACCGCCTCAAAGTATTTGAGTCATGCAACTTGGAAAATGTATCGATTGTCCATATCGTGATAAGCGTCTCCTAGTCAATGGCACCATCATACCAAACGCGTTAAGATACACATTCCTGATTATGTGGACGAATCCCCCGCGCGCATTGATTTTAATCTGTTATCGGGGGAAAAAACTCGAGAAGACTCGTTCTTACCGAAGAATGGACTACCGTGTCCTGGGCGAGTGTAGGGAAACAGTGCTCAACTCCCTTCTGCCAAAGTCCTCAACATTCCCTAACAGAAGTTACCACACCTATTCACCCCGGGGTGAAGGGAGGAAAGTCATGTTAAGTAACATTTCCCGATGTAGACTCCAAAAGTTTAACCGCCAGGCCTAAAAAGATACCTCTTCATCTACAAACACTATCCATATTGTTTTAACAAAGTCTTCTTGTGCATTTCCAATTAATCTAACATCAGATGATGATGTCAGTAGATAACACCCATAAGATAACACCTGCAATCTAACATGAGATGATGATGTCTGTAGATAACACCCATAAGATAACACCTGCATAGTCAGATACTCTTTCCAGGAAAGCGACAGTATCGTCCACATGTCGCGTCTGCGCATTAAATTCCAAACGCTGAAAGGTCAGGAAAAGATGTCAACTTACAGTCTGCACGTAGCCGCTCAAGCATAGTATTGCATTCCCTTCACCTTCAACTTCTTGAATGGCCTTTTTGCAAGATGAACAACACGGGTCTTTGCATCAAGGGTGTCAGTAACGATGTACTGTGTTGACTTACACTCTAATTAGATAATATGTACATCGGTGATTCACCCCATTCAAGGAGGCTACACACACATACTAGATCTTTAAAGAAATTCATTCAGTTAGCCAATAGACACGAAATGGCACTTTCGTGATATCAAAAGTATCAGTTTCCTTCAGTAATGGTTCCAATGACCAGTATAAGAACTAATTAATATATTGACAACCAACGCATATAAACGCACGGAAGCTTATAAACAGACATACAGTACAAGCAGTCAGCCCCCTATAGCGTCTACATACAAATCAACAAGAAATTATAGATTTACTCCTGTCTATAAAGAAGAGGACACCTACTATAGCAACCGTATATTAACAGAACACTGACACTGTGAATATGCAGATCCCTTTATACGAAATACACAAATCTACACGTTCTCGAGTCTGTCTCAGTGTATGACTTTTCAATTGACTTATGATGCAATACTCTATATTTACACACACACCCCCCCCCACACACATACAGTTCGAGCTATATATGTAATCTATATAAAACTGAACCAGGAGGAATCGGTGAAATAGAGACTGCCGTTCTAAAGTGCTATATTCCTGGTAATTACATATGAGTGGTATGACGTTGACTTCAATGTCTGAGTGCGAAAATCCATCGGATTTTCGATTTGTGGGGAGCAGTGTAGGTAATTGAAACCAGCTCGTTAGATTCGAGGACTGCAATATCGGCCAACGAACCCACTCGAACAACTTCAACAGAGGAGACAGTGTCCTTCTCCTTGGGGTCGTAATTGATTTTGGTCAAGTTAATGAGTATTTGGATTCCAGCCAATGTTGATTACTAACGTTCAGTCTGAAAGGATCAGAGTCATAGGACATCCTGAAACGGAAAGGACGCCCTTGAACCTCAATCCACTGCGATGTTTAAATGTGTACACATTTATTAGCCATTATTAATAATGAATCATTAATCATCAAGCTATCTCTGGTCATAAACTAAATGGCAGTATTGCTATATTTGTCAACAAATGGAGCATAAAATTCGACAAGTCAGGTGGCCTACACGGATATGGTAATAAGGTACAGAGATGAGGTACAGCTTGAAGATATCTTCCTGTCCAGTACACTTTATTCTGTTATCTTGGGCATTTCATTTTTGCCTTTCTCATGGGCTTGTAGGCCGGCCATGAGTGAAAGAATAAATAAATATCGTATTGCCTTCTGTCTTAGCTACCATTGTAGATGCTCATTGAAAACCGTTTACAAAATATGTTAACTATGTCTCTCAATACCCAACTTGGTCATTATTGCAGTAGGTAGGTTTCTTGGTGCTGGTGACCCCAGAAGGGTTGACATTCAGGCTTGTCCATATGAACGACAGAAGCTATTAAGTCACCAACTTTTGACCTTACGCTGCCTGAACACGAGAGTCTTCGTGACAGCTCAACACAAGAGAGTTTTCAGGTAGGATTTATACCACCTGGGGTGACATGGCACTTCTTACCTCCGAGATATATGGAAGAAACGAAGCTGTTTCTACCCAGACAAAGTCTGAACATAAATCGTTGATATCACGCACACATAAACATACAATTCCCAGAGAAGAGCACAAGTACAGGAAACAGCAGGTAGACAGCTGATACACACACGCAACAGTACGATCACGGACACGTCACAGAAGACACATAGTCTGCTTAGTACACGTGATTAATGACAATAGGTGGAAGGAGACATACGTGCGCCACTGTTATAGGGTGAACACTTACCGTTGGTTAAACTAGCATAGAGTGATACGTGCAGATTAGCTCAGAGACAAATAACTACGTTTACTTGGTGATTTTAAAGATACGGTGAAATAATAGTCGTGTATTTGCAAGCGAACAGTATCATGACTGATGCAGACTATCCATGACTGGGGGTGATATTTCGATACACAGGATATAAGGAGCCGACGATGGATCCAAGACGAGCATCCTGGAAGTTAATTAAAAGAACTCGTGATAACGGTGGTTTTGTAGTACGTGGGAAAGGACAGTTTTGTTATACATTGTATAAACAAAACGGTTTGAGTGTCTTAATATAAGAAAGAGTTGTCAGTTTCCTTGCTTACTTGGGGACCATTCTTTCTCGTTTTTATTCCATTTCATCTTTCAATAAGTTTATGTTCAGTTTCAGGCACGCTACATTCTCAGGGAGATGTCGACGTACTTTCGTCCTGCTTGATCGTATCGCGTGCATGAGTACGTCACAACGTCGCCCTGTACTCACGTGTGACAAGTTGGACTGTTTGCCCATGTCCGGTTGTTTGGGGACCGTGGAGGAGAACTGGACCAGGACAGACCGGCTGCGCGTCACGGACCGCGCCAGGCGGGCGAACTTGCTCATGCCGGCTGGAGCAGCTGGAAAGGAAAAACAATGGTTTGGTGAATGTTACGACCTTAGAAATTGTAACCTCTATTCACATAATACAGCCAGGTGACATTAATCGGCCGTCTTGGCAAAATAGTGTTCAAACAGAACTTGCGGCAAAAATGCAACAGCTATCAGGTATGCACTCTTAGGACAACACGGAGTGCATACCCGAGGGAAGTTGCATCAGAGTTCTGCTTGAACACTATTTTTCAAGGTAGTGAATTAATGTTTACTGGTGGTATTATGTGAACGGAGGTTAGTGTAACCTGCTTTCAAACATCACATGGCGATACATACATACACTCTATATCGAGCGTAATTTGCATGAACTTTTGCGTGCTTGTAGAAGAAATTCCCAAAGTCCTTGTACTATTCTTAGGTAACAAAGTTTATCGCAAAGAAGAGGGTGGTTAGGTCATTATTCGCGAAGAAATTAAGCAATAATTGGCTATCGTTTATTCTGTGTATTTCAACCAAATTGTTGAAGCATCGTATCGACACAGCTATGCCTCTACCTGGTGTTAAAAGTTAAAAACTTGTTGAGCTATCGATCTTCATCTTTGCGATGCCATATGACATAGTGATGCATATCGCACTAACTGATTGGTTTATCACACTTAATTGGAGTACGTCTCTTTTTGTCCTCAGAGGGGGGTGGCGCCAATACCTTCGAATTGGCCACTGGAACGATAATAATTAAACGTCCGTACACTCTCCCGTTCGGCCCCCAATACATCAACTCGTTTGTCTCCCGGGGAATAGTCTGATGAAGCCGGCAAAATTGCCCACAAAGTGCCGATGACTGTCATTAACCTTCACGGGTGGAACGACGACGTGTTTTGTTGAAGTGTTCCAATCACTGGAAGGTGTGCATTTTAAAACACATTTATCTTAAACATTTAGCCTAAAGGATTCGTCAAGGTGGCACGGGTGTCGGGTGTTTGCTTAGGTGTTATGGTTGATACGATTGTATATACAAACTGTTGTTCGTTCCACATATTATATATCACCTTGAAATGTAAGCTTGCCCCACACTTTCTATTGTTTGCTGTGTAATCAGCCTTTTTTTTTATGTCTTTCTGGACATTTATTAGAAGAGTAAATGCCGGTTATTTTTATTCTTTGCTTGGAAATGTGTCTTCCATTGCGAGTCATTTTTATCACCATTTGGTCCATTTTACTAAAATGATAAAATCTCCTCTGTCAAATAACATCGCACATGTCCAAGACCAACACCATGGACGTAACTATATTGAATCCACATCTTACAACCATCATTCCCTTTCCATATGTAGTATTGCTCAGATGCAGAGCCCTAAGGTTTCTGATATTTTGCATTCTATAAACTTGCCCACGAATGTTTGGGCCGTCACTTTATTTCCCCGAGGATTTCTTGTTGAATGACAGTGTCTTATTTCTCCTCTCGTCCAGTTCTGGAGAAGACTGTAACTGATTGAAACTGTTACTTGTTGCAGAGCCCACAGGCCCGATCCTTGCGAAGAATGTTTTATGAGGTTGTTACGGTTGTTGCAGGATTGACTTCTCTAAAAAAAACATCTAACTCCATTTTCACCTTCAGGGAAACTGAGGCTTCTAACTAAGAAGTAAGTGTGATTTGGACCAAATACGCTGATGACTTCCGCATGAGAACACCATCAGCTAGGCCGGTATCGAAAGCTTTGGACAAGTCTACGAAGACTGAATCAGTAATATCAACCTTGTTCACAGATTCGTACCAGTTCCTCGTCTTTGATATGTTATGTACAGGTTGCATGAAGTGAGGTTAAATCCAGGCTGACATTCTAGCAAAAGACTGCTTGCTTTCAACTGCTCTCTGCGGCACTTGTTCCAGTTGAGAAAGTGCCTACTGGTCTGTATTTTCCTGGCTCAGTGCGGTCACTGGCTTTGTAAGGTTGAGTCATCCTCTCGCTGCGCTACTCAGCAGGGAACTACTAAATCGATAAGATGCAGATCAGAGACGGGCGTATGATTGGGGCAGCTGTCTTGGAGACTCTGATGTCTGGTCCATCAAGGCTGACTGCTCTATTGGCTTTCAGAGCAGGACGTTGAACCAGTACAAACGAGATGGATTGGATGGAAAGTATGGTGAATGTCAGTCTGATTTATTTATTTATACAACAAAATGCAGACAGCGTCTTCGTACAATTCATTCAGCCTTGTGTGTGCGGAGAGCTTGAGGTCCTGTAGGCGACCTTAGGAGATCGATTGGGTCTTGGTGTCAAAGGTCACGGCTTGCTGTAACCAGGGGCGACCCTTGGCGACGGAGGTGTCAGATTGCCTAATCCGTCACACAGCATTGGGCTGCACCTTTGTACATAGCCATCGATTAACAGGTGATAGAGGTGTCACCTGAGGTAGACGGTGCTTTGCCCTAGAAACGGAAAGGTGTATTTCATACGTTTCACAGTTTTTTAAGGTTTATACAAATGACTGCCAAATGCACTTCACGTCAACTAAAGCTGTTAGCATCTAAACTCCTTCCTGTGGAGTTGACTTACAGATATATTATGGAGACGAACGTGTCTTACAGTCTAGTTGCAGATCAATGCTGGTGTGACGGGCCGATGCTGGTCTGATAAATACAATTGCATTCTCTTTGGTTCCTTCAGCTATTAGTCTCCAATCTGCATTGTCAGAAGAGCGCTTTTTGCTCTCGATTTTTCAATCAAAGTGAACATGGAAGATTCTGATGCTGTTGTTTACAGAGGCAGATTGTTATATTTATTGATCTCCATCTGTTGGTCTGAATTCCGTTCAGTTTATGTGCTATCCAGCCCTTTTCAAACTAGATCCAAGGTCCTGGCTGAGCGGCTGCTATATTCCGTTGTTGTATGTAGGAGGCGCTTCCATTTGGCGATTTACCATCACCGAACCATCTCAACTCCCCACCCCGTACCATCAAATTAGTGCCTACGTCAGCATTATCCCAGTACTGGTTATAAAGCATTAGTCCTTACCATTGGCCTCGGCGTCGTCGATTGGCTGCTTCAGAAGAGTAATGTCCTTGAATGTACAGAGAAACAACACCACTTTGTCCTTCTCGTTCTTGATAGGGGCCACGTGTAACAAGAACCATAGTGGCGTTCCTACGAGGGAAACAGAGCACAGGCATTGTCACTAACAGCACATCAGATCTCACTTTTAATACTGTCTCAACTGCCAGTACATAGATTAACGTTCTTCCAACACGAAAAGTATGAGGACCTACTGTCGCCTTCTTTATGATCTATAATAACCGGAAATAACTTCCGATACGTTGTCCTGCGAGATCCTCAGGACACGTGATCTTATAGACACGCACGTTACTATAAGGACACATGAAGTCAGCAGTTGTTCCAAAGTGCTCTGCCTAATTTGTATTTCAGCACTGATTCTGATTTTTCTAAACCTTTTCCATTACACAAGGCCGCACATATCACCTGATAGCGTTTACCAAGTCAACGTGACAGTTTTAAATGAAACAATGTACATTGTAATCAAGAGATATCCTCTGTTAACGGCAGAAGCATCGTATAGTTCATACCAGATCTTCGTATAACCCAAAATATGTTCTTTCCTTGGGGTATATCCATCGTAACAAACGTTCGATATATGTAGACAAGAAAGGTATTCTTTGTAAGTGTCTAGAAATCTACGAATTGCACAGCAAAACACCTATCAATCAATCAATAGTTTATTGTCACACACAGAGCGAAAACATACAGAGG